>JANHGN010025045.1:0-94783 GCA_024605025.1 Megaceryle maxima | reverse complement strand
ATAAATACTAAATCAATGTGGAAAACATCATGTCTGCTTTAACTTGACTTGATTATACCTAAATATAAAAAATAAATTAGCATTTTACTCTATTTTTAGTTGTCTTCATTGTATTATACCATAGATTTGTTTAAAGTGTGTAGATTAACAGCCCTTCCCCCCCCACTATTTCCTATAGTTTTATGTTAATAAAGTGAAACTTAAAACAGCTCATGAGGGACGAGGAAGATAAAATCAGATGTCTAATACAGATATTCCTCAACTGAAGGACAAATATGCTGGAAACCTTGGAATACTGAGTTTTATCTCTTCTGAGAACAGATCTACCTATAGCAGATGGTAAATTTAGCACAAGTTTTGCCAAAAAAGACAGAGAGAGTATAAAGCTTTCTTCTAATTTAGACTATATTTTTGCTCATGTTTTCCGTGATTTATTATTGATTACTCTTAGATTTATTACCTATATTTTAGCTAACAATTTAGTATTCGAGAGGTTTTAAAAATAAGGCAGCTTACAAAATGCTGCAATTCGGCAGTCGTGCCAAAGACCATTTTTCTTGTCCGTGGACGTGATTGACATATGAATGTGACTCAGGAAGAAAACATTATTAATATGAAGAAAAGTTATGACTTTTGAATGATGTTGGCTTGCCTTGTGAGTAATTCCCTGGGTTATATCTGCATTGCATACTCTGATAAGTATACATAGTCAGATTCTCTTTACACATTTTACCTGCTTTAATAATTTTGTTAAATGCAAAAGAGAGGAAAATAAAGACATATTATTAATAAACAAGCAATTAAACAGGTTAGGGCAACAATGCAATGCTGGTCATTCAGGAACCCTGTGCTAATTTTAATTAGCTGCTTTCCCTTGCTTTCAAATGTAATTAAAGCAGCTTAGTTGTGCTCAGTGATGCAAACCACCTTATTTAATCACTAACATTATTTCCCTGAACTATTAATGATTTTCAAAACGCTTGTTTATGCAGAATTAGAACAGTAATTATCTTACCAGTTAATTTTGTACCTTCACATTTCACACCTTGCTCAAACGTCATTCATTTACCACAGCCTTTCTGTCAAAACAAAGAAATGCTTGTTCTAAATGTGCTTCTGACTGCCAAATTGAAAGCCAAGTTTTGTTAACACTAATAAAGTAGCTCCCAAGTGAAACAGGTGTAGTAATTTAGACCCTTCCTGTCTTGAGCTTGCACGTACATGCTATGTCTTTTCTTTATTAGCTTTAAAATGAGAGCTTGGTGTGCAAAATAAGCTATTTAATTCAGACTTGTGGAGCAGAATATAATCTTTAATTTAAACTAGAGCAGTAAAAAAAGGCCTTTAATTTTAACTGGCATGCGCGTGTGAATTTGAATTAATAATCCAGAAAATTGAAACTGTTTTGCTGCTGTTGCTGGATAGTGACTGTTCTTCACATGCCCTTAGTTTCACTCACTCTATTTCTCTCTTCCAAGCTTTGCCTAGTGCCTATTTTATGATGTTGCTGCCTTACAGAAAGGGAATTCTTCTAAAAAAGAAATTTTCCATTGATTGAATTCTTGCAAAAACATTGTATTGAAAGAAATTATTAAGTGTGATTTCATTCAGTTTACAAAAATAATATAATTGGTGTATACATTATATCTACTTAAAGCAGAATTTAAATGCCATGAATTTATACTTTATGAATCATCAGATTTTTTTTTCCTGTGATTTCTTTTAGTGTAAGTTAACAACTAGTTGGGTACTTATAATCACAAAATACAATAGCCTCATGAGCAACAAACAATTGTTACCCCTGACTTCTCTAAGACAGTGAAGTCTTCCCCATTATCAGGAAAATTAAGCAATTGCCCAGTGTCATGCAAAAGAAAACCTATGGCAGAACTAGAAATTGAAAAAAAAAAGAAAGTTCCATCTTTCAGCTGTTCTGAACAGTCTCTGAGGTCTCCTACACTTATCCCACGTTGTGCAGCAAGTGCTAGTGATGTAGTGCATGTTGCTGCTTCTTCAGAAGATGGCTTGTGAGCTAGATGAGCAGCCTATGAGGAGTCACAGTGATTCTTTCCTCTCTGGGACCACACATCAGACAAATAACAAACATCTATCTATTTAATTCAGTTCAATTAAGTTCAAAAAATCATCCACAAAATAAGGAGAGAGACTAAATGTCCCACTGTAAATCAGGCCTACTGCTTACACACTGCATTTTTGGATAGCACAGATACACACCTAGCAAATTTTCTTCTGAAAAAAAGGAGACAAAAAAGACTGGATTTGATGCAATTCTTCTACTGCTGATATAAACAATATTTTGGTAATGGCAAGGTAATGGCAAACAAAGTATTAGATCTTAGCTTTTAAAGGCTCGTTAATGTGATAAAATGTAAAAATGAAAGCAGTGCATTTGACCTCCACTGGACTACTTGAAAGCATAACCTTACCCATGTAAGCAAAGGGATGGCAAGATGGACACCTTAAGAGTACAACAATAATTTTCCACGTGTCATTAGAGGCACTGAATTGGTGAAGATTTTAAATACTACATCACTTCTTGCAAATGTTCTTTTAAAATACATTATAAATCATACAGAAGAAATCAGAACAATATGCAAAAGAAACTGTTTTAGTTAAAATGCCGTATTTTGTCTAAAAGCTTTACTTACACCCTGACAAACTAGCTATATTTTAATAAATTTAAATGTATTAAAATTTTCCAAAGATTCTGTAAATTTCAGACAGCTAAAATTATTTCGATGTTTTCAGAATGCTCAAGATCCATGGTCTCCTGGCAACGAGCAATCACATGGCTGTAGAGGTTTTGGCCTACTGTTACAGTGTTGTTATACGTTTGGTTGATGATTTATTCAAACCCAGTTTCAAACCTGCTGTTAGCTCCCTCATTGCTTTAATGTAGCTAGTCTACCATTCATAACTGTCAAGAACCAATTCATTGGGACTTGGGCTTATTAAGCACCCAAACCGTGTAGTGAACGTAGTCAGTTTTGTGCCTGGGAATGTGAATAAACAATATACTTTCCATCTGTTTAAACCGATCTCTGATGTTTTTAACACCATGCAATATTTTTATCTTGTTATCTAGATACTCAGTCATGAGCTCCAAAGAATACATAGGGTACTGCTCAATGTTAGTAGATGGCAGTAAGCCTGACTGCCTCCTTTCTAACAGGGGCGCAGGCACAGTGTCAGAAGTTGGTTTAATGCACTGTTCTGGCCATAGGTTACTGTATGTGCAGCCTATAATGCTTAAGATTTTAACAGAGAAAAGCGAAGGACAGGCTCATCTCCTGGATACAACACCATTGTAGGAAAAACAGTAATGGACTTCTTGTCTTAAACAGTGACTTACGGCTTTCTTTGAAAGGAGAAAGATTGCCCTGGCAATTAAGTAAGTAATCACAGTGGATATTTACCCTATTGAGGACAATATATCAATTCTCTTGGTCAAACACACCAACTGTATAAATAATATAAAGAGAAAATGGGTTTTGAAAATAAAATATTACTTAACAAGTGCATTTATATTTTAATCTAATTCTGTTAATTCAATAGTTCCAAAAAGCCATATTTGCCTTTGGAGGCTTTAATAGTTTTTCATGTTGAATAATGTGGTAATGTGATTTGTACACATAAGGAACATTCTAAAATGTGTTGCCGCAATTACACGGTGGCAGTGTGCATGCTATTTAATGTGAGCCTGGGAATAAAGCTGGTTAAAGCCATTTGGTTTGAAACAATCATAGCCATTTTAGCATAATGATTCTACTATAGTATGCTTTGCTTGAATTTCAAGGATTCTAGTGGGGGAAACATAACATTCTGAGCACTAATTTAATTTAAATTAGCACTACTGTAAAATCCAGGTTCTGACCAAATGCCAATTAAAGTTTGAGGTTGTGTTTTGTCTTTTTGTTTCTGGCACAAAGGACTCTATATTTCCTGAAAAGGAAATTATTAATAAAAATGGTTAAAGATGCCAGCAAGAATAATTGAAGGGTCAGAAGGTTTCTTCTTGAGTGTTTGCTGATGTTTTGCCCATCCCATCAAGAATTTCAACAGAGGAATAAAATGGCACTCTATCTTCTGGACAGTTTGATGTTTGTCTTTGCTGTCGAGCAAAAGGGGATGCAATTCCATTCATACAGAGAAGATTAGAATAATGAAGAAAATATGATAAACTGGATTTGTTTTGTGGCAATGTAATGTCATTAAATTTAACTAGCCTTGAACTAGCAAATATATACAGTGTTTGGGCTTTATCTTAAATAAAGCTTACTGCTGCTTCGAGTTAATAAAAGTCTTTTGCAAACTTGGAAAAAAGGAAAAAAAACTTACATCTCTGGATCTTTTTTTCATGACCTATAGAAATACCTGGTCTTTGGAAAGCCAAGGCAATGCACAACACTCCAACAGACTGTTTCAATTTATTACACTAAATGGTGCTAATTTTTCAGATGCGTGAAGCAATTCAGTATTGCCTTCCTCTTCCTGAATATTTACTAATTACCCTGGGTCGACATCAGATGGAAATTTAGGTAGAATCAATACTGATTAGCTTTTTCTATAGTGATCATCTACGGGAAATAAAGGTTTTGTGGAATAACAGCTGGGAGTATGGGTCCAACTTTTCACATTCTTAGGCTTATGGGTAAACCCTCAGAAACACACGAGTCTAATTTGTTCCGTACCAAACTATGCTTATATCTAATCTTACCTTATCAGATACTTATGTCTAATGTCATGTGCATCTGGCCTCAAATATAGGAATGCAATGCAATGAAATGAGTGAAATGAAAAATGATGGCTAGTAGTAGCAATTCATAGAACCTTAATCATTTAACCATTTCTTATTCAGGAGAAGTAATCAGTAGTTAAAAGAATCAAAGAAGACTATCAGGGAAGGGAGGAAAAGAAGCTCAGTAGGTCAACTAGTGCAGCGCTGTACTTTGAAGCAGGGTCTATCATAAACATGTTATCATCTGTAAATTTCTGTATAACATGTTTCATAAAAATTCTGACAATTAGATAGCCTCTGTAAATAGCTGCCCCCACCCCTCAATTAGCATTACTGTCTGACAGATTGCTTCTTTCCTTGTATTTAATACAAATCTCTTTGCTACACAATAAAGAAATACTCCTTGCCCTGGTCTTACTGAACATAGGGAAAAAATGGTCACTATTCTATTGGTAGCAGGGTTAGAGCTTATAGTATTCTATTTAGAGCTTATAGTATTCTCTCCTCAGTCTTTTCTCGGCTAAGTAAATCCAGGAGTTTCCAGGGGTTCTGTTTGTTCTGTTTCACAAGTCTTTGATTATACCACATTTATCTTGACCAAAACCCAGGCAGAGTATAGACTCTCAGGTCTCACACTTCAAGTAGTGCTCTCCCTGATTTTAAATCTAAGGGTCCCGATCTTGCAACCTGGAATTGCACCTTGTTTTTCTTTTCCCCTAAAATGTATCAAGATCTTCTGAATTCTAAAGCTAATCTCCCAAGTGCTTGCAAACTCTTCCTGATCTATGTCGGTCAAAAAATTTTTAATGGTATCTGCTCTTATATTATCAGAGGGCAGAACTAGACCCGTGTGAGACCCTAGGAAAGCCCACTGTGTACATCCCTGAGTTGGAAGAAAACTAAGTATTACTATCCTCGACTATTGTTAAACATGTAAATGTCGTACTGAGCTTCATCCTGTTCATAGTTTCTTACACTGCAATGTGTTATTTAAGAGTAAAAAGATGATATTTTAGAACATGGGGCTTTTTTCTATTTCACAGAGCAGGTTCAAGTTCTTTTGTGAATAGAGGAAAAGGAAATGAAAGGCAAGGTACACCTCATCTGCCTTAAAAACTGATGAAAGAAGATATGAATTAGGAGGAAAGTTAGAAGGTCATCTCCAAGAAAAATCCCAGGAAATGTAATGGATAAAGCCAACTTTGCTATAAAACCTCTCAGTAAGACTCATCATGTACATGACTCAAAAATTTCCCCCAGAATTTTAAATGGCAGAAGAAAACTACACAAGCCAGGTAACACTCATTTTGCTTTTGTGTGTAATTTGAACTCTCAACTCCCATATGAAATATGTATCTACTGGATAAATAAAACCCCAAACACCATTAGTTCTTCCCTTACTTTTCCATACTTGAAAGATAAATAACACAACTAGTCTGAATAAGTTTTTTCCTTGATTACTTAACACTGCTAATCATATGTCAGGGGCTTGGGATGCCACAGAGGCTGCCAGCCATGCAAGGACTGTATCTCCTTTTCTAAGCTATTCTCTACAAAAGACGTCCTCCCTTCCTTCTAGGTCTCAGACCACCTCAGACCATCTCTGGCCTTTTGCTCTGCCTATTTGGTTCTCGCTCAAGCCTTCTCACTTTTCAGCTGTTCCCAGGAGGAGGGGTTTTTATTTACAGACTGTGTGACAGATTGCAGGTAGTGTTTCCACATCCTTCCCCATGAAAGGACACACATATATATATATATATGAAGTGTCTTGATTATAGTATTGTGCTTGTCCTAAAACAGTGTCCAGAAGCAAGACTTTAAATCCTTAAAATATCTCTCCCATGGTTTACACAAGTATCTCCATATGTCTCAAAATATAACACTCTGACATGAAATTAAGTATGGGAGAACAGCAGGTGAGCAAAGCATAGTTAATGCCAACTTTAAATACAAAGAGATTAGGACACTTCTGCTTTATTAAAAAGAACTACATTTGGTCATGCTCACAATGGTGGAGAGGGAAGATTCACAACTCCAGGCAAATTTAGAGGCAGAAGTAATACGAATTTTTTCCAACTTGTGTATGAAGATACCAAAGAGAGCAAACTAGTCACTAGGGATGCCAAAGTATTTATCTATTGCCTCTAAGTATCAAGGCAGCCTTCTTTATTAGTGCAGTGAACAATGAAACTAGAATCACTGCACACATTCAGGTAATACACAGATCAGAGGGTAGATGGTTAGTCTGCTCCCTTGCAGAAAGTGATATTTGCCAACTCTGCTCACAGCCTAGGTCTCATGTCAAAAGAATGGATAAATGTTCCACAGCTCTCGAGGAGGTCTCTCTCACTGCCTTGTGCATTCAGCCTCCATGCTCAGAATCTCTGCCAGCTCCGATGAAACCCATAATATTTTTGTAACTATTGTGTTTTGACAGTGTCAGAGTTGACTGATGTAATAGGTAGGAAGCAGAGAGCCTAATAAATCCCATTAAAAGTTAAAGTTTCAGTCTAACAGCCAAAGGTGCATAAAGTAATGTATCCACAGTTTTCAATCACAGTCTCCTTTATTATGTCCTATTTCAATGACCCTAATCTAAAATGAAGCCATTAGGTTCTGTGTTCTTTGCACAGTTGCTGCCAGTGTCTCTCTGCCCTTCCTCCTGATTTGCTTGGTAGCTTGGAAGCCTAAGGGAGGGGAGGATTAAATTGGAAAACATAAATAACAAATCAAAAATTAAAATTGATTGGATAAACAATTTCCCTTAGAATGTTTCTTAATAAGTGATCGATTTTTTAATCAATATTCATTATTTCTCAGAACATACCAAACTGTTTATTGAATAAATGAATGGCTGGAACTACAATGACATGAAATCAAATAGGTGAACCAATTTCTTTAATAACATGGGCTGAACGGGCCACCTCATCTTACCTGGTTGAAACCAGAAGACAGAAATTCAAGACCATGGAGTAAGTGATCCAAATAAAGGATGCAATTTGGTTTAGGGAGCATGTGTTTTCATGTTTGATATGCACAGGTTATATAGCCCCATGCTGATTCGTGTGATATTTCTAAATTGCAGTTGAAAGTTTCTTTCTTTTAATACAACTTCTGTGTTCCTTCCCACAATTCCTCATTAGTCAGCATACTGCAAAGCTTCTGAAATAAAATTCAGATCTGAAAAATGAGATCTGTAAAACTGCTCACTGTAAAGTCTTCAGGCATGGTAAATGGATTTCTCTAATAAGTTTTTATTCACTGGTATCAGATTCAGCGGTACATATAAACTATATGCTTCATCCTAATATATATTTCAGACTACTTCATATTATTTGGCATAATGTAAAAAATAAACTCCTCTTGAGGCATGGACATTCTGAAGTTCTTTTTTCAGTTGATGGAAAAAGCACTTGTGTATGAGATCTCTAAGAAATGTTTGCACATTTGTTTAAAACACAAACAAGCATATTAATTTGGCTCTATATAATACAGATCATATTTCTCCCAGTATGTGGAAATACTTAACCTTCTTGTGTACTCATTATATATATGATTCTACTTCTTATGAAAAAATATAAACTGCACTAATCAACTGTTAATTAATTTGTAGGAGCGCTCACTTTAATATCTATTTTAAATTGTCACAATTGATTTAAGGTATTACCAAACCGCAACGTGATTCCATAGCTCTGCAGAGATAAAAGTATGAAACAACCCGAGCAATGAAAGGAATCAGAAGGGTAGCAGTTTGTACAGTTTGTACACATTTTGTACTTGAATTCTATGCATTTGTTGTTGTCACAATCAATTAGAGAGGAATCAATTATCTATCTATCGTGGTGTTGTCACCTACAATAACGCTAATAGAAGAACTTCCATTCGACTCACTTCTGTAGATCGCAGATTTCTGCAAATGGGAAAGGCTCGTGGTAAAACCACAAATCTAAAGTCTAAATCTTCAAATCTAATTTCACCTCCAGTGTCAACACTGCTTCCCAATAAAAAAGCTGCAAGATCTGTAAGCAGTCTCCAAACGCTTACTGAGTGCAACAAATAATTAAATGAGCAAAAGCAAGAAAAAAATTTAGTAAGGGGTCAGTCAGACTTCATTCTTTAAGCCACTTCTCTGCACCTGTGTTAGAGCTCCAGCAAAAGTAACCCACAGGGGCTTGTATTCAGGGAAGAGCTGTCACACTAACCTTGAGCTTAAAAAAGTGTTAACTATTGAAGTGATGATGTTTCCTGCTGCAATATACAAATATTCTGCAGGAATTTGTGTCCAGTCACCATCGAGTACAACATGTGATTCTAGAGCATTCAGGACTATCTGACCACACGAGAGTCATCATCAGTGACCAAACCAACATTTTCCCCTAAATCTGAGCAGAAAATCACAGGCACTAATGCTCTGAATTCATTCAGAGAGCTTTCAGCTCCCTTAGTCTGGCATTTTGTACTGTCCACTTTAATATACATCTGCATGAGTTTGTTAAGATCCAGTTGCCCTTTGGACATGTTTAAAAATATGTTCTTTTTCCAGCTTGCTGTGATTGTCCTCCTGGTTGAGACACCAGGAGCCTTAGTAAACCATGCAGGAGATGAAGCAGAGGTCCCGAGGACCGGCCAGGAGATGGTGGCAGAGAGCAGTTCTCCCTTCCTCCTTCCTCACTTGGTTTATCACAGTAGCTTCAATCCTCACAGACTCCAAGGTCCTCTGGACACCTCATTACACTGCTATAGAGCAGTCTCCTGACTCGTGTCAACTCACCTTTTATGTTTTAAGGTAACACGAGAAGCTCAAAGCATCAGTTTACATCACACAGTTCCTTCAGTTAGACCCGGGCGCTTCATAAATGCGCTACAGGCTGGATGCACTCTACTCTCCCACATCTGCTGAAGAACCAAGTACCATGACATCAGTTTTGGTAGTGATAAAAATCAAACATTTTCTAGAGCCATTATTGCCTAAAATGTTAATGCAGTTTACTTTTTTCAAATGTGATCGATAGCTGGGGGAAAAGTGCCCATAAATTACTAAAGGCAAATACCATTCTATTAGCACTCAGGAGATTTTGCAACATTTGCCAGTCTCTGTTTTACTGGAAAAAAAAATTAATTTGCTGAAAGCCTAGTTTTTTACCTGTCTTTGTCTTTCTCTGTAAAAGAAGGATATTTTTATCATAAGTCATTTAGGAGATGTAATTCTAATGTACTATAGCTATAGGTTTCAATTAATGTTCTACCTCTCTGTCAGCTTTCCATTCCATGTTTTATGAAATCATTAACTATTGTCATGTTTCTATTATGATACTATTAGGAAATAAAGAGACGTATGTAAATGGAGATGTAAAATAAATGTACGACAGTTACTGGGAGCAACATCTGTGCACTATCATACATGTTTACACTAATTTTCTAAAGATTGTTCCATTCATTACAGAGCATTGTTACTTGCTGTGGCACAACCCGTATTTCCATGCATTTAGGGATTGAAGCAAAGAGGGGGTAAATGAGAGCCTAATCAATACCACTTTTCATTTTGCTACTAATGTGCTGCCTTCCCCTTTCTTTTCTTCATGAACAAATCCAAAAAAGATCCTGACGTTACAGTCATAAAATGTAATTCTTCTGCAGAAACACAGACAATAATGCTCTCTGTATTCAGGCGTATTGCATATTCTAATGGCATTTGGCTAAATTGAGTATGGATTTAACATCAAAGGCTTCATGAATTTTTCAAATGAGATATTAAAGTCAATATTTCAAGTGAAAGATATTTCAATTTAGTTGCATACACAACAATAAAAAACTTCTACAAGGCAGAGGTACTAGTGGCTGTGGCAGTATTAGTTCATTCAGGAAATTATTAGTTTATAAGAAAATCAAACAGAAGGTTGTGATACAGCAATGACACTGAATAAATTAGCCTAACCGATACGTGCTAACGTACTTTATCTCTTGGAGTTGGAAGCAAACTTGCCAATGGCATGTTTGGTGCTTCAAGCAGGGCTTTCTGTGGAGAGATTTTATTTATTTATTTTGTAAATTCAAAGGGTTAACATCAAGATCTGCACTCAAAACCTCAGAAATCTCCTTATTTTGATCTCTGAAAGGTCGAGGCCTACTGTATGCAAGAAAACCTCCTGATCTGGTTTATTTTTAATCTAAGTGCATTTTCCTCCATGTTGTCAATGCTTATGCAACACTGCTTCTGCTTTCACCTAGACCTAGTTAAGGTTCACACTCAGTGCCTGTGAAGTCCACTGAGCTCTGACAACTACTATGTCTTAGCAGAGATAGACAAAAACCTGCAAACACATAAACATGGAGTCAGGTGGTTCCTTTCCCTTCTTTCCCCTTTCCCTTTCCCTCTTCTTCTCCCTCTCCTTCTCCTCTCCCTTAACCTTTACCTTTACCTTTACCTTTACTTTTACCTTTACCTTTACCTTTCCTCTTTAAGTGCATGGAATGTAGCAAAACACCCCTTAACTGAGTAAGATGTTGTATTATGATGTCCTGACATATCACTGGTGAACACATCCCTTTGGATCACTTACAACTCATGGGGGAGCTGCATGCACCACACACATGTAGAGCTTATTTAGGCATCTACAATCACAGTGACACTGTGCTGCTCTAAGATCAACTACGTCATTTGTTCAAACACAGGGTAACGGCAACCACAGACATATACCACTGAAGATGCAATGATTACTGATTTTACTGTTAGTTCTTATATTACTAAAAACTAATGATAATTAATATTTAATATTACTACTATTAAGAAGAAATGCTGTATTTGCAGTCATTCACTGCTGCTGCCACTACTAATACAGAAAGGTTCCCTGTGTACGTGACTCTTCTACAGAAGCCCCCAGCTTCTGTAGATTCTTGTGAGTGCCCTTAAACACAGGTGGGAGGGCAAATCTCTTTGGGTACCAGAGGAAAGTCCCACCAGTTTAAAACTTTGATTATCAGGTAGTGCGGACCCACAGTGTGGACATTACTACAAAAATCTCTGATCCTAAAAGCACTTCCTTGAAACCAGTGGGTTGTTTGACTGTACAATATTTACCTGCAGAGTTTGCACTTATTGTAAGAGCACTTTAAGGGCTCACAAGAACCAGAAAAATGAAGCTGGCTATAAATAAATGTTAAACTGCTAGGCCTATTTCTATCATCCATGGTGGCTGCTGGACTGACCTGTTACTCAGAACTAAAAGCTAGCTGCCTGTGGGGAACACTTGCAGAGACTGAGGCATGACATCTTCCCCTCATTCAAACACTAGATAATTTGTAGCACTGTTTAATTTATCCAGTTTGAACCCCACAGGTCTTGGGAGTCCTAGACAACTATCTGTTTGTTCAGCCCCAGAGCCCTTCTGAAGCTCAGTGTTCGACGCTTTTCCGTAAAATGGGAAGTGTCACTATCTCAAAAGCAATCAATCAGGGATAAATATCATCTTCAGAAACAGTACTCTCAGAAAAAGTATTTCTTGTGCTAACAAAGATAAGGCAAAACTTTTGTATGGTTAATAAGATCCACTAATGACCAGAATTATAGTTTCAAAATTGCCTCTGGGGCTGGGGAATATGGTTTCCTTTTCTTCTGTTGTGATTTCTGGACATCCCTGAGATAATTTTGAAAACTACAGTTCACACAATGAGTCAGCAGTGCATCCAAAAGCTTCCAGCTGAAATTATTTAAATTTAGATCTTTTTTATGACATGATTTCAAATGATACTGTTAAAATGAAAGATTCCCCGATGATCTCCATTCACTCTGAGAATCAGTGTTGAAGGAATGGTTCTCTGAATTCAGTAATTTCATATTTTCCCTCTTGATCATAGGGATGTACATAAAGTTAAGAGTACCTCTCTTGTGAGCTCTATGTCAGAATGAATGCTCAAAACATTCTTTAGAGCACTGTTAACTAAAAGGGAAACTTTGGAGCTACGATCAGAAGAGGACACTAAGCTGTACGATTTGGTCTTGGACAAGCAAATTCTATGCCAATAATAAAGCCATTCACTTATGCTGTACGTAACTTCTGTGTTTAATGTTAAGTTTTTATGGAAAACATATGTGTAGAGATTATCCATAAAAATAAACTGAAGAGATTGTGCTACTGATGACGTGCTTTTGACTCTTTATTAACTGGTGATAATCTGCTCTGATCCGTGTTGCAATTCCATTGCGGATGTTGATGACATTAAGATATACAACAAGAAAACTACAGAAAGAGACAATCTGAACAGGTCTTTCACATTAACTCAACAATAAATGCAGGGTGAAATGTCTTTCATGGGAGTTCAAGTTTTCTATTTCACTCTTTTCAATTTTTTCACACAACCTCTTCACCGCACAGGACCATCCTTGTTACAGAGGAAGAACCAGAAAGGATGAAGGAGGCAGTCAAGATGCTGGGACTGAAAGGTGGGAATGAGTGTATGACTAGGTGAAAATGTGATCTGTGGATCACATTGCAATTCTTTATTATTTGTCCCCTCTGTTACAGGTTAGGTCCTCAGCGTTAGCTCTCCATCTAGGTAGAGGATACACCAAGCCCCAAATAAGATTTTTCAGTCTCTATCTGGAAAATACACGTATTATGAAGTCTTTGGTGGTTCATAGCACCTGTAATAGCCCTTCAAGCTAGGGTGAATTTTATATGCTTTTACAGAGTGACAAAGCAGGAAATAACTTAAGAAAACACCTTACTCAGGAGAAACCCAAATAAAAAGATCCATGTAGGTCATCTGAAAGGCCCAAAAGGCAATCAAAGCTCAATCTGTTTACCAGGCACACTATGTACAAGAATAGGAGCAGCCTCAGCGCAAAGTATAATCAACAAATTCCTTTAGTAATGTGAACTACACAGATGCTTTCTCCATCTACTTCTTAGATTTTGGAAGCCACACCTACCAATGAAGGCAACAGGAGAACTTACCCAATTTCAGTAGCTCAGCAGAGGGCACTGTGTGCTGCTGGTCCACCCACCTCCCTAAAGAAAAGGAATGTTACATGTCAGGAATGAGTCCAGTAATTATCTTCTAACGTCGGAGCAACGCCAGCAACATTCTGGTAATGGCAGTATTCATGCTCAAAGTTTACATTTTCAAAAGGGAAAACATTTACAGACACAATCTGGATATTTTAACTGTCACATGCCTCAGAGATCTGATCTTGCTTAGCCTAGTGGCCAAGGCATGAAGCCACTGCTATCTATCTGCCACCAGAATAGATCTTCTCAGTACTTCTTTAATAAGCTCAGTAATTAATCCAACAAAATTTGAAGAAGAAAAGCAAGGGCCATGCCATTATTAACAAATAAGAAACTAAGAAAAATGTTACTTATTTTGATAAAAATAGATCATGAAAATATTTTCTACTCCATGATATGACTAGAAACCAACAAAAAGCTGTAAAGGTCTACAGTAATTTAATTCATTCTACTCATTATAAATCCCGAAATGCACAGAATAAATAACTTAGCTGCCTGGTCAATTGTTTCTCTTACCTGTCAAAACAAAGGAAAACAAAAAATAGAAAGGCAACAAGCTCACTTCCAGAGCAGAAGAGCACATGGAAAAGACAAAGCACCTACTATACACAAGCATAACCAAATAAAGGTTTGCACCAGAAATATAAATAGTGCAGATTGGAAAAATACTTAAATAATAAAGTGCTCCATGCAATTCCAAGGAAAATTAGATGAACTATTGAATAGGTAACAAGTGTACATGATTCATCACATAGAATATGGTAACACCTGGCTAAAACTACTTTGGAGTTTCTCACTGTAATGAGCACAGTCTTCACCCAAAAATGAAAAATAAACAAATAAAAAAGATAAGAGTATGACCTCACTTATTGTCAGTCAATCAAATTGCAATTTGTCCCAAGAGTTGTGAAGCTGCTGCCTTATAACACAACAAGAACTTTTGCTTACTGAACTCATCTTCATAAAGTCAGATTTTTTTTTTTTTTTCTGGCTACAGCAATTGCTTATTCCTCTCAAAACTTTTGGGTTTATGTAAATGACAACTTAATGGTTAATTGGAAACATAGTGTGATGCTTAAAGTTAAATCATGCTACTTTGTAGTATCAATGCATCATCACTGAATAAAAGTACGCTTCTTTAAGCTGAGGGTTGTACTGTCATAGAATATACTTCAGATACAGGAAGGCCATTATAAGGTCTCCCCAGAGCCTTCTCTTCTCCAGGTTGAACAGACCCAACTCCTTCAGCTTGTCCTCACAGATGAGGTGCTCCAGCCCTCTGATCATCTTTATAGCCCTCCTCTAGACCCACTCCAAGAGGGACATGCTCTTCTTGTGTTAGGGACTCCAGAGATAGATGCAGGTGGGGTCTCACAAGAGTGGAGTAGCAGGAGAGCATCACCTTTGTTGACCTGCTGTCCACACTTCTTTTAATGCAGCCCAGGATACAGTTGGCTTTCTGGGCTGCTTTCACACATTGTTGGCTCATGTTGAGCTTTTCATTGACCAGCACCCTTACGTCTTCCCCCTCAGAACTACTCTCTATCCACACTCCACCCAGCCTCTATTTATGCTTGGGATTGCTTCAACCAGATGTGGGACCTTGCACTCGACCTTGTTGAACTTCATGAGGTTGGATGGAACGGGCCCACCTCTCAAATCTGCTAGGGTCCTTCTGGATGGCATCACTTCCCTTCGGCGTGTCGACTGCACCACACAGGTTTTGGTGTCCGCAGCCTTGCTGAGGGTGCGCTCAATCCCATTGTCCATATTACCAACAAAGATGTGAAACAGCACCAGTCCCAGTACTGATCCCTGAGGAATGCCACTTGTCACTGATCTTCACTTGGACATCTAGACATTGACCACAACTGTTTGAAGAGCAACCACCCAGTCAATTCCTTATCCACTGAGTGGTGCATCTGTCAAATCCATGTGTCTCCAATTTAAGAGAGCAGGATGCCACGCGGGAACACAATAGGGCAAGTAGTCCAGTGGCATTCCACAGTATTGCTGATGTCAATAGCAAACTTTAATATTTACAAAGAATAGTCTAAATCTTTAACATACCTATCTTACCATAACTTTAAAACCAGCTGTTTTCATTAACTGTACAATGGCTGATTCATTCACAGCCAGCTGATTAAAAAACTCATATATTGTCCTGAACATCACAGAAACTGCAGGCACTCAGCTGTTCTTTCAAAATCATGTTTTCTAAGCCTTGTTCATCACTTAGCTACGCATTTCAAATTACAAATATTGTTAGAGATTCCAGTATAGAAATGGACAGGAAAAGACCCTAAATAACAGAATAAAGGATGTACATTTTCTGTCAAAACAAAACTAAGGCTTCAGGTAGAGAATGGCTCATTCAGTGCTCTCCATCCTATTACTGTAGCATTTCAAACATAATCAAAGGAAATGAATTTGTGATTTTGATAAGGAAAACCTGAAAATAGCTTGATAAACTATGGAAAGACATTTACAGCTTTAATTTTTTATTTACATGAATCCAAACATCTAAAAATGTTTGGAATACAGGGAAGTCTATGCTGAAAATAGTTATTTCTTAGAGAATGGGTCAACAGTCTCGAGTTGATTTACCCTCAGATTTATTGTCCAAATCTAAAGGAGTTAGATAGTTGAAAAGGAATAGCTCAGGTCCAAAACAGCATTTTATCTCTGACATAGGTCCTCTAAACATATCATTTACTCAGGGGTTGTAGCTCAGTCTAAAGATGTACCTTTGGAATATTATTCAGAAGGGAAGCAATAAGTGTATTATTAAGGTCTTAACCATATTGATAGGCCAAAATTGGTAGTCATGACAGCTTTGGAAGGTGGTTTAGCCAGGCTGAGATTTTCAGCTTGTAGAGGAAATGAATCTGTTTCTTTGCCTACACTTCTGAAATGTATATGAAGGATATGGAAGGAGATACTGTAGATTTTTACCATCAGCTTGTGAGAGGTTGAAGCAGAGAAAGATTTCTGAATGCACAGCTCACATCTGATGCGTACAAAGAAGACTGAAGATCTGAACTTAGAGGATAATTGTTCACTACTTAGATAAAGAGAAAAGACACTGTTCACAAAACGAGTTTTGGGCAAAGAATGAAAAGGACAGAGGTTGAGATGAGTTTATTATAATAAGTATTTCTCCTACAGTAAAGTATTTCTTTTCATTAATAAAATTTCTTTTCAAGTCTTTTCCTTGGAATTATTTTAATTTGGTACCCTTGATACTCAGTATTAAATTTACTGTACAGTATTATTTACTATCATTTAGTGAATAAGCCACTGTACAGATACTGAATATGTACTTTGCTAGTTATGGAATAACAGCTGCCTATTGCACAGGTCAATTTTTAAAGCACTGCTTCCCTGTAAGACAATTTGGGTAATAAATAATATAGTGGACTGCCCAAAGTATTTCATACAATGAGTCCTTAAAGTTTGGTGCTGTACTACAGAGATTTCACAAATTTTTGAGATTATACCTTGTAACTATTGCTACACTTACCCATAAGGATAACTGGAAAAAAAAACCCATCAACATAGACTGGGACAATTTATATGGGACAATTTACAGATACAATTTTCAGTTGGCATGAAGCAGATTTTATTATGAAAGACGCATTTGAATGTAACTTTTCTTTTTCAAGTTTTCTTCTCCTGTGAGTTACTTGGATGGTCATAAAATCTTTTCAATAAAGAAAAATCCTCATGTGTAAAGGTAAAAATCTGCAAACACGTTTAGAATATTTTGTGATGGAATACCTAAAAAGGTGTCTCAGTACCAAAAGTCACTTCGGACTTTTCTGTATACCAAGTACCACTGCTATTCAGTCACAAACTCTACCACTTGGGCCTGATCATCATCCACTGAAACCTGCTGTCTGGATCAGAGAATCTCTTCATTTCTCATCCTGTACTGTCAGACCCTTACAAAACCAAGCAGCAAAGTGAGTGGGTAACATTATCCCCTTGTTGGGTTTAAAAAAACCCAAACACCAGCATTTCATACCACAGAAACAAAATGATGATATTATCTACACAGGCAATGGTGATCCACAAAAATAGAAATTTGGAATTTCTCTTTCATCCATTTTCCACTTTAACAAATAGTAATGTCATTTGTTCATTGTAAATTGAAAAGCAGAATACACTGTCTGCCCATTATCTGCCTGATAAACTCATTCCGATGAATCAACTACACAACAGATACCACAAACAATACATGAAAGATTCTGTGGAGGAACCGGGTGTTGCATACCTAATTCCGTTTGTGAATGCAGCCCTATATAGCAAGAGCTACACAGTATAATAATCTCTTACAGAATGGATTATTATTTATAAAGCACCATAAGGAGCATTGCACACCATCAGACAGGATTAGTTATTGTTCCTCTAATGCTCATTGTCTACCAGTGAATATATACTGGACACAATAAGCTACATGTTTATAATTATAATTTATGAACATATTTCCACAGATTTTCTCAGAGAATGGCATTTGTCTGTGAACTGAATGCAGAGCCAGGAACCAAGAGCTGTTCAGTTCTAACTTTTCCTTCAGTATAAGGTTCTTGAGCCTGCAGCCTTAAGCAAACTGCTTCCTGCACTTATAAAATGAAGCTACATACACCTGCTCACTTACCTAGAGAAGAGTACTGGAAACTCTACAGCCTTCAGAACCAAAAGCCTGGCAAATTCATAATGTATTTGGCAAGGAAGTGTTGTTCAGTGCACCGCAATCCCAGTGTTGCTTTGGCACACTATTGTATTTGCTCTGTACACATTCCAGAGTAATTTTAAGTCTCCCGACCTCCAAACCTGTAGACAGATATGGCTGCTAAACTATAATCACTGAATTTGTCCCCCTGACTTC
The DNA here is from genome assembly GCA_024605025.1 of Megaceryle maxima. Classification (NCBI taxonomy): domain Eukaryota; kingdom Metazoa; phylum Chordata; class Aves; order Coraciiformes; family Cerylidae; genus Megaceryle; species Megaceryle maxima. Next base: position 76,125 of record JANHGN010025045.1, on the reverse strand, counting down.
AGCAGAATTAATTATATGCCTAGAGGTAAGGAAGCAAGCAAATCTTTGCAGAGGGCCACATTTGGTGAAGGACCATTTTTCCCATTTGTAAATGTATAAATAAAAATCATGCCCAATTTGCTTCCATTACTAATGTTTTATACATTATATAATTGGAAGCAAATCAGATGCTTTATTTTAAATTGTTTACAGATCAATCTTATTTTCTTAAGGAGTAGAAATCAACAGCCATTTCTTTTCTAATCTGATGCTGTTGTCACATATTACGAAGACTGAGCATAAGTGGCTTTTTTTAAAATTTATTTACATGATCTCACTATGTACCAAAGTGAAACATTTGCTGTGACCCTACCCAACTGAAATCAAATGAAAAAGTATTTTGATTTGGAGAGTATTGATAAATGGAAAAATAATCTCAAAGGTTTATTAATCTAGGGTAGTTTCATATTTGATGCACGCAGAAGAAAGTTTCCCCAGCAATTTTAAAGCTCCTGCTTGTATTCTTCATGCAAATTACTCAAATGACTCATGAAACGGAGACTGTTATTAAATAATATATACGGTTAGCATCACTCTTGTTAACCTGTCACTGTATTCCTGAAAATAACTCGAGTCCTTCTGTTGAAAAGGAAGTAGAGAAGTCTCGCAAACGCCAGTTAAAGACTCATTTTCTCGAAGGTAACTCAGTAACTGATAGCAGTGGTAAGACCTTAAAAGTTGTGAAACAAGACCCAAGTAATCAGCAGGACCTCACAGAAATGGAACAACACTATTTTTGCATCTTTGACAGATCACGGTTCAGAACAGCCCGATTCTCTTAAGCCCTTGTTTCTCTCTCAGCCTCACTCCTCAACCAAACATATGTGAGGATCACTCTGAGTCTGTCACATGTTGAAGCTTAATTACTTATGTGTTAAACTAGTATGTTAAACTGCCTCTCCATACCTGACCCAAGAGTCAGCGAAGGCAGAGTTACTACCATCAATCATATGTCCTTCAGAGCTCTGTTTTCTTGCAAGTACCATGATACCACATCCACTATGGAACGATACCGGACACGTGAATAAAGGATACCTTTTTGATGTACACGGTGGAAACAAACCACATCAAAACACACATCATTTTTTCACTACGCAGATGAATCAGAAAAAAATCAGAAACAAATGGCCTAGATGGAACTTCTTCAGTCTTGTGGGCAGAGAGGAAAAAATAAAAAAGGATAAACTCTACCTTTCCTGCCTTTCTTGATTTTTAAATGCTTGTATCAAATATGTTTCATCGCTAACTACAACTGTGTATAGCTTGTGTCAATTCTTCTCACTTATGCTGATCTATCATAATCAGGAAAAAAAAACCTAAAAAAATTATGATGTCTATTATTCATGTCTAGAACATGAGCACCCTTTCTTCTGTTACTCCTGGAATATGTTCACTAACCTTGATGAAGCAGTAGGTGTTTAGAACTTGTTCTACCCTACAGCTTGTCAAGGAGACACAATTCACTATTAAAACCTTACTACTTCTTTACAGAAGATATCAGATCAGAGAGAAATGATTCGCAAGGATACAAATAACCTTATTCACAGACAAATCTGAAATTACACAAAATTTAGTAACTATGAAATAGTTGCTCCTCTCCCTCCAAGCATATCATGGCTTTCTCTCATTGTGGGATTCATATCAGTCACAAGATTTTTGATACCACCTGTATTTCCCAAAACTCCTTAACAAGGGTGCTCATAATTTGAAAGATAATATCAAGAATTTAATCTGTTAATATGTTCCACTCCTCAAAATGTAGCAGTATAAACACCTATGTCTACTGTACTACAAGTGGGGGGTAACACCAAGTGTACTGTTTGACAGAAGTGTGGAAACAGAAGTCAGGCTGCCTACGGAAAATTCTTCAAGTAGTTCAGTCTCTCTTACAAGCACTTCCCATGCAGTTCTGGATCCAAGTAATTCCAATATTGTCTGTTTTCTAAGAACACCAGATCCTTAATGGCAAAACTGCTGCTAGCTATGTGTTCATTAGAATTGGAAATGGAGAGTCACTCTTCTAGCCTGGAGCCAGAAGGTGGGCTATCGTGGAGGCAGGGCTGATAGCTTTTGAATACCAGATGAAGTCTATAGATACAAGACTGGTGTCAAATGACAAGAGCCTTAAGCAGATGGATGACAGTGTGTGTGCACTATAGGCTGTTGTTAATTTACTAGCTAGAGATAATGCTTCTTTAAAATTAAAAATGAGTCATTGGAAAACAGCCTGAGAGGCCATAGCCTGCAGATTTCAGGCCTCCTGGCAGGACTGCATTGTGGGGGATAGGTTTTTTTAGAGTTATGAAAATTAAAATTGCATGTTAGAGAATAAGAAAATGTAATTGTTTCTCTTACTAGCTATTTACACTGTTCATAGTTTGTATTTGTAAATCACAACTGCATTTCCAGTAAAACTGAATAAACTCGTCATAGTAACTCACAGACAAGATACAGATGAGCAATGGCCAAGATGTATAATATTAATGAATTGCCAAGTGGCAAGATGTGGGGTTTATGTTTGTAACTGTGCTTTTATTATTTTCGCCTGACCATATATAAGTCCTTCCTTTTCACTATTGCTCTGCATAGGACTTTTCATTGCCATTGGGTTATGTTGGAAATAGCACTTTTCCTCTGCTTTGATCTTGGGATGAAAATTTCCTGTCATATCTGTTGCAACAGTGTCAATATATTTCCATATCATAGCACAGACAGGGCTGTCTCATTCTTTCCTTGCTCCAAATATACAACCAGACATCAGATTCACTGTAAAATTTCTGAGAGTCCAGTTTGATGAAGAATAACTTATCTCAAAAGGCAAACAGGGAACAGTAAAGAACGAGTACACAAGTGTTTCACTTCTCATGCTTGCCTCTGAGGGCTACCATCTATTAAGATGTCTGAAACTTACTGGGGTGCTCATCACCATCTAAGCTTAAGAAAACAGTGAAAAATGCAAACAGTCTGCTGTCCTGAGTCAGATAGACCAAACTATTCTTGATCCCTGCAAGTATTTATCAAAGGCACTTTATCAACTCACTGTCTTATGACCAGATTCTGTCACACCTGGAAAACATGATGTAGGAAACACAACCCTAAAGCCTAGATGATTTCTTTAATATTATCATCTATCCAATGTAGAAATAGCAATGCCTAACAATTTTAGAGCACTTCTTGCCCCTACAGATGTTGGTGCCCATTGAATATTGTTATAGCTATAGCCCCAGTTTGAAGACAAAAAGGAACAAAGTGATACATCAGTTAGTGACAAAGTCAGAAGAACCCAGTCCTTGTGATACTCCACCCTGTATCCTTGCAGCTGGAACACAGAGCTCACATACTTTTTTAAATCCATAACACCACTGAGCTGATGTAGAAAGCCTGTTACTCTATTCCAACACATTCTACACTGACTCGATACCACTGAGCTCAGCACTATTACTGATGGTTTACACACATGTGAATGAGGGCAGAATTAAATAGGGGATATTTAAAGAGATGTTTTTTAAAGCTTAAAAAGAAATGAGAGGAAAGAGGGGGACGAATATGCATACAGTGAATTAGTTATCCTGCATAACATACTACAATCAAGGTCACATATAAATATTTATGTACAGTGCACTGCCCCAGCAATATTGTACCGATTCCTCTCCGACAGTGACAGAGACCTCTGTGCACCAAATGGCATTTTTCAGCTTTAGAAATCTTTAAGACAACAGTATCAACCTCAGACGGATACAACATCCAGAAAGATGAGCAAACATGTCCAGAGATTTCAGTGCGGCAGCAGCTATGTGAAACCACTTCTCATTTCCACTTGAAGGTGAAAGCTGACGTTACAAAAAAGTTTCTCTCTTTTTTTTTTTTTTTTTGTCCTATACAACACCACCTGTCTCATCAGCAGGACCACTCTAAAGGGATGGGCCTCAAGGCACCTCAGTCCCAAGATTCTCCATGCCTCATTCTTCATCCACGCTGCTAGTAATGTACCATCACTGGCACAGTTACACCTGAACACTCTGGTGCTGCCAAACACCTGGCTTGATTTTCCACTGTCCAAATGAAAAATAAGCATAATCTGCTTTTTGAGGATACAGCAAATGAGGGAGTTCATGACAAATTGTGTTGGTTTATGCAGAATAGTGATAATAAGATACAAATGAGAATTTTTTGCTTAATGAATAATACTAATCACGTTTCAACAAATGCTGTGCCCTTCTAATTAGAGAGAATGCATAAAATCAGCTTAATTTATTTGTGACTAGTTATACGTAGTTTAAATATTTACTAGAGATTTACTCTAACGTTTGAAATGATTTTAAACAGTTCTTGCAGTAAAAGCAGACCTAGTAATGTAAAGGAGGTTACAATTCTAACTTCTGCCCTCCCTTTCATTATGCAGTGTGTGATGTATATCCTCAGTTTTCAAGATGCAAGAGAAAGGATATTATTGATTTACATGCTAATTCTCCAACTGTTACTAATTTTCTTGATTCCTGCTTCCAAAGTTGCACTTCCAACATTCATCACTGTAGTACACTAGAGGGGCTGAGCATCTTTTTCAATAAATTACAGGAACTATGACTAATTATAGTGATATTAACTATGCAAAGTAATGTGTAACTTAAAATGGATACGTTTATCATTTCAAATTATGCTTTTGACTCTTGATGGCCTAATACATGGATGCTTTCTTTTTTTAAAAATACAGATTATGAACTGTGCTGTATTTTTTTTTTAATCTGTTTCATAGATAGAGTCATACCTTGTGAATTTGATGAATGGAAATAAATGATTTACATCCCATAAAACGCTTACTGAATAGAGGACAAGATCAGTACCAAGGGCAAATAGGGCCAAATCCTGATTGTTTTAGCAACGCGCTCAGGATTCAGTTTGAAGGGTGCCATCAGCATGTATTTGGCCCACAGGATTTGTACCATATCTTCCTAACATTACAAAGCTAACAGCTCAAGTTGCTTGACTGACAAACACCAGCAGTGCCTTCAAAGCAAAACCATCATGTGTAACTTACTTTCGACAGTATGTAAAGTACGTTGCAAAGGCGTAAGATGCAGAAGCTTTAAAGCAGTGGCAGTGTAGTTGTGCTCAGTGGAAGAATTTTGCGTAGCAGCGGGGATTTTAGCTTGCATGTGACACCATATTTTTATAGTTCTCCTTCCAGCCTGGAGGAAATGCAGCCTCTCTCATCTCAGTCATTTTCACATTACCTGGTATTTCATGGTACAGAGCAGAGCTCTTAGGAAGCAAGCTAAATAAAGGAATAGCATAGACTGGTATGATTCAGAGACATTGTCAGAGAAAATAAAGCAGTACAGATGGACAGTGCCTATACTGATGTGCAGAATTTGCAGGAACTAGCCCTTAGAGACCAAAGAGCTTGGCCAGACCCTTCCATGAAGTTAGATTTTCCACTATGCCAGAATAGTCTATGTGGTATTCTCTTAAAAAAAAAAAAAAAAGCCATGCACACATCATTAGGGGCTTACCAGCGGAACATCTGCACTTTGGAACTCTGCCAAGCATTGGAATGGACACTCTTGTGCTTGGATGATACATTCCTTAAAAACCTACCACCTTTCCTGGTCATGTTTGCCCATCAAAACTACCGCCCATAGGATCTGACCACCAGATTCCTTAATCAGTCAAATCTGATTCTCCTAAGGTCAAGGGACTGCACTCTGTCACTCTCCTTTGTCTCTCAAGATCTTGAACTCCACAATTTCATGATCATTACAACCATGGCTACCACATCCTCAACCAACCCTTCATTGTTAGTGAACAGTAGCAGCTCCAGATGAAAATCACCCCAACTGGCCCTTCCAATAAATACCTGTATAAAGAAGATAACCCTGCCACCTTCCAGAAATCTTTTTGACTGCTTGTCTCCAACATTTACCCTTCCATCAGATGTCAGTCCTTCCAAAGGCAAAGGAAGTGTAAGCTGAGGTTGCCTTCATTAAAATGCCTTAAAAAATAAATTAAATTGCTGGCATTTTAGTTATGTAGTCTTACAACACTGATGTGGAGCTTTTACCTATATTTATAACGGCATGTTATGGCAGCTCGAGCATTTGCAGTGTTAATCTTCTACCTGCTGGACAACAGGCCATGACTTACCTTATGCTTCAATGAAACATCAATCAAAAGCTTCAGCATTGCACAGCAGAATAAATCAGGCCGCTACATCATTCAAAGAACAACAGAAAACACAGGAAGCACCACCAAGGAGTTTCTGTGTAAACACATCCTTTCCTGTATCTCTAGAAAACCTGAACACCTAGCACATTGGTTTGGAATAAAATTGGCAAGGTTTGGGGAAGATTTTGCTGAGTTATCATCACAGCTTGAGGCCTGATTTCTTGAGGAAAAGTGAGTATTATCTTCTCCATTCTACCTTCTAACCTACAGTTACTAATATTTCTAGGCCTCAGTGTCTCATTTCTTCTCATCTTCACTGCATGGTGAAGAGCCGGGCCAGCTCACTGTCAGTCATCTGCACAACCAGTGCCTCTTCTGATCAGCAGAAAATGAATACTTAAGTGGTGACCTGGACATCACCAATAGTATTAAAACGTAAATCACCCCCTTTTTAATGATGTCACCTTGTGGCTGAGCTGTTTGTCAGTCACCTTGGCTGGCTACATGCTATGAGCACTCACTAAAGACCATTTTGGCTCTTAGAAACTGTATCAGTAAATATCCGCAAGTAAGCATAGTCCACAACCTCTCAGGGTAACTTGTTCCAGTATGTGATTGCTCTCATGGAAAAAAGAAATCCTTCTATCTAAGGAGAGTGTTTTGTGTTCTAACTTTTGTCTGCCGCCTTTCATTCTGCCACTGTGTATCTCCAAGAAGAGCCCGTGTCTGTGTTTTCTAGATTGTCCCATGAGGTAGCTGTAGACAGGAATAAGATGTCCCCTTAGCCTTCTCTCCTTAAAGCTGAGCAAACCCAATTCTCACCCTCTCCTTGTATGCAATGTGCTCCAGAATACTTCATATATAGTGGTTCTGATTACTAAATAAAGTGTAATTCAAAGAAGTTTCGGTAGAAGACAATTTCTGAGACTATTTAAAATCAGAAGTGAAAATCACTTGCTAGCATCATTTACAGTTTTAAAGCACAGCTCACAGCTGTCCTATTTATGTTCTTATCAATCTCTTCTGGACAAGTATTCTCAAGTCCTTTCCCTCATCTAATGTTTTCTAATTCTCCTCTCAACAAAATTTATTCTCAGGAAGTCATTGAGAGTTCACAATCTAATTAAATGAAAATGCTGTATGATAAAACTTACCACAGATGCATCAACCCCACTCTTTAAGTAGACCTCAGAGATTCTGAAATTCGAAAATTCCTGATCAAAATCTAGGCCACTTTAGAAACTCTTCAAACAGTACATCCAAAACAAGAAATAATGAGGTTCTGCCCTTGCAATATCTTCTGGATCTCAACAGAGTTCATTAGCATTATCACTTAGAACAAACACATAGCTTTAACCAACATGAAAAAAATGAAGAGTTTGTCTACATGTGACTGAGTCATTGTGGAATGACCATCCCCTGGTACATTCACCACTATTGCCCACAACTTCTAGGATATTGTCTAATTTTTCTAAGCTTTTCCTAAGCTTTCCTGATCACTGAACTGCTGAGAACGAACCAAGCTTCAGGATTTGGGGGAGAGGGAAAATGAATGCTTCGGAGTCTCGCTTCTCTTTGTCCTCATCGTAAATTCCCGTAGTTTGCCCATTTGACATAACTGATTATTCCCCCAAAAGCACTGAATGATTTCAAGAGTAGTGATGCACAGCCCTTACCAATGCTTCTATTTTAAGACTCGAAGATACATAAATTGATATTTCAGGAGTGCTTCCTGGAGAATTTATAACATCCAAATCTCCCACGTTGAGGTTTCTTGAAAAGAATGAAGAAATTCAGCCATTTAAATTGTTCAGCATCATTAAAATACTCCTAACTAGCTACTCCTAGAGAAGAAAAAGACTAGTTTCACAGACAAAATATCAGTTCCTCCTCAGACAGATTTTAAATAAGACTTAAGTGGGATATCAGTGACCGACTGAAATATGCTCATGCTTCCTTAGCTTCTCCAGAGAGGATTTCCTCTCATTCTGAACAGGAATAGTCTAATGGCTTTCACTCAACTGTGTTCTGAACGTAAAGAAAGTAGGCTCTCTTCCTTTTGATCTGATATTAAGAGCCATACAATTGCCTGTAAATTCTTTCATTAGACACTATATATCAGATTTGCAGACCTACTATGTACCAGAACTCTAGCTTCAGAGGGAGGGGAGTATGCTGAAGATGGTATCTATGTACAGTCCACCACCATCATCAATGATTTATTACACTGAAAGGCACCAAATACATCAGTATCAAGCGTCCTGAACACATGAAAATTGCCAGGCCCATTTTACAAAAGTGGACTTGCTAAAATGCAGCCCTGCCCAGCTGCCCGAGCAAGGGGATTTCTTTGCTCTAAACAGCTGGACTCAAAGAGAAGGGCTGATGCCAAAAGCCAAGGGGCAAAGCTGTGCAGGGAGTGTAGAAATACCAGGGTACACTGAAGTTCTAAGCAGGGCGAGGGATTAGTTCAATGATGTGCATGTGAGACATTATAAGGAGATAAAGACAGGGATACAACTATGTCAAACACCTCAAGTACTGTGTTCAGTTCTGGGCCCTTCACCACAAGAAAGACGTTGAGTTGCTGGAGGGGGTTCAGGGAAGGGCAACCAAGCTGGGGAAGGGTCTGGAGAACAAGTCCTGTGAGGAGAGGCTGAGGGAATTAGATTTGTTTAGTCTGGAGAAGAGGAGGCTGAGAGGAGACCTTCTCACTCTCTACAACTACCTGACAGGAGATTGTAGTGAGGTGGGTGAAGCTTCTTCACTCAAGGAAATAATGACAAGACAGAGGAAATGGCCTGAAGTTGCATCAGGAGAGGTTCAGAAGAGATATTGGGAAGAATTTTTTTACTGAAAGAGTAGTGAGGTGCTGGAACAGGTTGCCCTGCGAGCTGGTGGAGTCACCATCCCTGCTGGAGGTATTCAAAAAATGTGTAGATGTGGCACTTCAGGACACGCTTTAGAGGGATGGTGAGGAGGTTATTTTGTGTGGTGTTGTTGGATTTTTTGTTGACAGTTGGACACAGTGATCTTAGAGGTCTTTTCTAACCATGACAATTCTGTGATTCTGCAATTTCCTACGCACAGCACAGAAGTTTATGAAGTGAAAATTCTTTGAAAGCCCAGATAAGTTCCTATGCAATTCCTTTCACAACTACTTTTTTTTTTTTCACAACTACTTCAGTGAATAAACTGCTCATGTCAAATATTAGCCTGACTGACAGAAATTCTGCTGAAATTCAACATTCTGTAATACTTAAATGTACATGGACCCTCTTCATTTCAATTAACGGGTCAATTTTCTGCCACCTTGAACCTCTCTTTGCCATAAAAATTACACAGAAACATCAAAGACAAAGACTATCCTGGATATACAATAGCAGATTTTTAGGCAAGCACAGATTGAAGACTCCTGATGAAAATGCTGTTCTATTGGGCCCAAGTTCCATGGAGACTGATTCACTTGGCTAACATGTAAGTCAACCCATACACAGTTCCAGGCTGCCACAAGCAGACTGCTTCAAGTACTTCCATTGGTTAGTTTAAAGTCTATCTATGCTCTCCTGCATGTCATGGTGTAGATGTCAAACAGAAGATCACCTATAGCGATGCTTCTTTGCTTGCTGCTCGCTTTTTAAAACTTCGTTTCCCTACGGAAGATACCACCCCTGTAGCATCCTTCAAATCACAGTTCTTCTTAACTAACAATAAAGCTGATAAATCTGAATGAACAGGAAACATGGCTTTTACTTTCTTATTGTACAAAAAACATCTTTTAAATGACAATGACTGTTCACAAATGGTTAGCTACAGGTCCTGTCCTGTTATCTGAATTCTTCCTCCTATGAAGTGTTACCTTACAGTACCTACTTGGTAGATGTAAAGCTGAGTGGCCAGAGCTCTCCTGCTCAGACTGGCTGTTAATCTATCCTAGAATTCTATTCCAGCATCACTTAAACCTACTGTTCAAAATATATTAATACATACGAGTAAATGGTACCTTGGAGTTATGAGAGGTATCGTACTACCAATGTGCATTCACAGCATGCATTCCAGGATACCCCAATCCAGCTGCTTGCTGCTGCTGATGCCATTTAGCATGCTAATTCCAACTCTTTCTAAAGTGGCAGGAAGACAAGATCCTAACTTGTTACAATTCATTTCTATGTTGCTGAGGCCGTTTCAGCTCACTGACATGTTCATTCAGAGAAGTTTTCAATAATCCTTGGTTAATGTGGCAGATAATGCCCTTGAGCTCTACGTTCCTGTGGACATTTAAAAATGCAGGGAAAAAAGTGGGTTACCCTTATTTAGGGTTCAATTTCTGAGTTGAATATTTGCAAAATCTTCATTTGCAAGTGCTCAGGTGGATAGTGAAACCCTTTCCTGAATAACACTGCTTGCCTTTCAGATTCCTCTTGATGTTAGAAAAGCTATGCTAATTCTGGATCAGTGTCCTTTAACCAGCACAGCAGTAAACACAAAAAAATAGAGTTTCATGCTTAAGGTACTACAGATTAGGAAAATGTAATGTTCTATCAATGTTTCTTGCTGTTTTATGGTTACCTGATAAATGTTGGACTCTCAATCCCTTTTATGTCCTGAGCATTCATTACATTTACACATTTTACAGTTCTCCAGTATTTTTGCAATACATTTTCCTGAATCAGCTGATGACATTTAATGGAATGTTTAAGACACAATATAAAACCATAAATGCTTTTGCTTATTCTGGAGAAAAAAACTGTGCACATAGATTGGTTTTCAAATTAAAAACTATGTTGGTATACCCAGCATTTTTGCTTCTGCTATACATATTAAAATATAACTAAATGCCTCTTATGCAATACTGCAGTATAAGTACAAATAACAAGCGTTTGTACTTTACAAGCAGGCTATATGATTAAGGAGCTCTTAATGAAGTGAAACAAAACCTCAGTGCTAGAATGTAATAGTCCATGAAATTCTTATAGGGGAAAGGGAATCTGCAGTGAATAAATATTAACCTAAAAGCTATAGAAAACATAAAGCAAAGGAAAAAAAAATGCATTTTTAAAGCCAAAATTTTTGGTTAAAACTGCTGACTACTTAAGGAAAGTCTATTTGCATACCACAGGGCTCCATCTGCTGTGGAAAATATAGGCTGCAAGAATGATTTAATATTTAATAGAAGTAGTGGCCGTTGTTAATTATAATTTGCACATTTACAAATCAGCACTGATAGCAATACAAATTATGAAATATAAGGGTGTTATGCTGGATACTGGGGAAAATAAGATGACAGACAAAGTTAATGGAGTATCCCTAACAACAGCTCTGTCAGAACACATCAGAGAACTAATCCAGTTACAAAGAGCCTGCAATGGAAAATCTATTTAAAATATTAAAATGCTGTTTGGTAAAAGCTTTTTCATAGTGCATTTTACTTAAACAGTTGCTTATTGCTCATGGGTCATTAGCCGTACACCCAGATGCATTCTGCAAACCGCTGTTTGAAAGAACAGTAGAAATTAAATAAGAAATATATTTCTGCAGCATTTTTCCTGAAATCTAGAATCAGCTTGCTGCAGATTACAGACAGAAAAATAGTATCAGCTACTTCCAAGATAGGTGCTTTTGCTGTTACAATAACTAGATATTTCCTTTCGTACAAGAAAGCAACATGCTATGGAGAACCTGACGCTGCGGAAAACTGCTCCAGCCCTGGAAGGCACTCCAAGTGTATTAAGAGACCAATATGCAGAGAGAGTCATTCCAATACCATAGGTTCTAGTTTAAGACTTTACTTTGATTTCCACACCAAAGCTATAAAATTGCTCTTGTTTATTAAAAGCACTGAAACCACCATTGTTTTCATTAATCTTCTGTTTCACCTCACCTTTCTAATCATCATGTAATATGTTTTACAGACAGAAACCATTAATGCACAAATGCTTTAATAGCAACTTTGCTCACTGAGTCATTCATGCTGCTACCGATTTCTGTGTTTTAACATCAGGTAGGTGGTCTGTAATAGGAGGCACTGAAGGCAACCCTAACCTCATTTAATTCAACAGATAGCTTAGCATTTACATCACCTATTAAGACACAAAGCAAAAAGCAGACACGAGGCAAAAGCCTGGAATATTCCCAGTATACAGTTCATTGTAATACATATAAGCCAACTGTGCTCTTGTGGTACAGACAGATCATATCCAGTCAGTGGAAAGACACACAGTAGCTGTCTCCTTAAAGTCCAACAGCTTAAGAATTACATATTAGTCTGAAACTCTGTCCATGGGTCACCCTACACTGACCTAGCAGTGTTTTGCTTGCACGTTGTGTTGCAAAGAGTCAAGAGTATCAGATTTTGGCTGCAGCTTCTTTTGTCCATGTGTATTGGATTTTCTTTTTATTTTGTGTCCACAAAAGGAAGGATGCGGAACCATGCAAGGTACCTCTTGCTAGATACACTGATGGAAATGGTCTGGGGAACCAAAACCACTACTGCTACAATACCCCAGTTATGACACAACCACAAGCCTACAACAATCTTTCTGTTCCTGCTGTTGTTGGAGAATGCGGTTTGTGCTCTGATCAGAAGAGCTGCATTTAGTCTTCACCTTGTTACTAACCCCACTAACTGGATATGAAAGCATAGGAAGCTAATGTTCATTTTATGGGTGTGAAATTTAAGACACACTTAGATGTACTAACTTCAGTTACACAGTGTCAGTACCCCTCCAAAAAATGTGATTCTTGAGCATCAAATGAAAAGCAATATTCAATGTGAAAAACAGTACCCTCTGGTGCAGAACCAGTATCTGCCCATTTTCATCTCATCGCTTCCTTCCCTTAGTTGTGGGTTTCTGTAAAGAAAACATTCTCACACATCCATGCCTGCGAGAAGAGAAAAAATAGGTTTTGCTATTTTTGACTCTAAGTCTCTATTTATTGTGGTGCAATCAGAAAGTTTATTACTATCAAAAAAGGGTATTACTATCAAAATTAATGCCCCACAATTGCATAAGGTACTCATGTTGTGGGTTTTTTTACCAACCTATTTCCTTGTGCTTTTGTGTGTCTGTAAGGACACATATCTACAAGATATGTGATGATGGGAAAGACAAATGATACAGAATTTTAGGCAGCCTGTTCAACAGCAAGCTGCCAAGACCTCATTTGACCACTGATGTCCTAGCCTACAGTAGTTGAGGGCAATCTCTGCTTTTTTGTTAGGCAATAATTCTACTTCACAAAGAAAAGATGTTTCAAGACACAATACTGATTGCTGCGAGTTTCTCTCTTCTGCAAAACACAAAAATCTCTGATTAGCAGAAGAACCAAGAATTAAAAAATAAAATGGTTCAAGCAGAAACCACAGTTCTGTTTTATAAAAATCAGACCAAAATATCACTTTCAGATATTTTTACATTCCTTTTGTGCTATGCCAGCAGTGCAAAGGGGACATGAAGACTATCTTAATACATGGCTGAAAACATCCTTGCCATCAGAAGCTCCTCAGACCACTACAAAACCTAGATTGCCTGATCTCAGTGCATGAGTACTATGCAGATCAGGCCAAAGAAGAAACACAGCAAGAACATGAACCACCTCTTCAGCATGGTTAGTGGAGCAGTTCTTCAGCAGCTGTTACTCAATTTGGCACTCTTATCTCTATTTATACTAGAGACTGTTGTTTCCTTCATCAATCTCTAGGGTCAATGCATCAGAAAAGTACAGGAAAATCACCAATGTACACATTGTTTTTGCATTGTGTCAAGTGTTGATCTAGTAAGCATATGAAATTCCATTCTAAATCACACAGGAAGACCAGTCATGGTCTACTAAACCATCATTACTTCATATATGCTGAGGAACAAAGCAGCGCACAATATTCTGTGGGGGTTGGAGAAATAAGAAAATTAAACTTTCTACGGGTAAAAAAGTACTCACAGAATCTCTCTGTGCTCATCGTGTCAAGCCTGTGTCATTTTAACATCTACATGCTCATTTATTATGCCACTGGTCAGCTCAAAAGGCCAGGCAAGTTGCGATTTCCAAAGATCAAATAAGATAAAACTCCCATTAAATCCTCTGAGATCTCTTTTGTAGTAATGATTTTCATTCCGGGTCAAATACATACTTCACAAAACACGTCTGACAAATTTATGGGTGTTCTTCTGAAGTCAGCAAAGCATTTTCACACAGTCATCCATAATGAGTAAAAAGAACCACCTCTATTTACTAGGCACTGTCATTTCTTGCTCAGAAAACAGGAAAATAGACACACATGTAGTAAACTTCCTTCCCTACTTGGGTTTCTTGATTGCAGCACAAAAGGAATAAATAAATAAATAAATAAATGTTTCCTTTTGCATAATTATACTGTACTTGGATAGGATAATGAAAGGTTCTGTGAAAGAGACATCACAATTCCTTATTCCTGCAGGTCAGACTTTCCTGAAAGGTACCTAAACCCTCATTCCAGGGAATTACATTTTATTGTAAAGAGTAAATGTAGTCATCAGAAGGGCTCTTTCTTCAGGTCCAAAAGTGTTCTGCAGGATGACAGGCACTCAGCTCCATGGAAATTCATAGCAATGTGGCATCCCACACAAATTGTAATCTATGAAGTCCTTGCATCTAATTATATTGGGAATCTCTGAAAATCCTGGAATGTCTTGCAGCTGGGAAAGTTCAAGGAGTGACCAGTGATAAGAAGCTAATGCAGAAATTTGGCTTGAAGAGTGGAAGGAGCTGGACTTGAATGTTGGATTGGAATGCTTCCTGCAGGCCACAGAGCAGTTAGGATGAGCCTGACTAAGTTACGATGAGGTTTTAGCCAGTAGCCACTTGAGATTAGATGTGAATGGTGTTCTAAAAGTAACAAACTTCATGCTGAGGCATCTGGACCTCTGAGAACTGTATTTCAATAGCCTCTTTGGTAGGAAATATTTAGTCTGGACTTCTTGCTTTGAAGTTTACCAGTACGATGGTTTTGATCTTTACAAAAGAAACCAACATGAAATTTCAAGCTCTGATACAATATACTTTAAGATAGTAAGGAAAAATAAAGTTACATTGATTCTGTTCATATGTTGTTTTAAACTTGCAGTGTGTTCAGGAAAGACTGACCTGGGCTCTTTATTTCACTGCAGTTTGCCAAGGAGTGAGACACAAGGGACACAAGAGATGCTTCCATTCAGGAAGTATAAAGTTAAACCCAGACCTTTTAGGCTGCCCTATATTGTTCAAGATTACACACTCAGATCAAATGACATGTCATTCGCTGCACCCTCATCCCAAATGTCCTTTCTCTAAGAATATTTAAAAATATTCTCAGTTATTTAAACATAAAGTTCTGAATAAAAGGGAAATGCTCCAAAAAAGCAGTAAGCCATCGTGTATGAGCTCAGTGATGCCACATAACTCATCAAATAATCAGCTTTGATTGTCTTTCAGGAAAGTGGGATGAAAGCCATTAAAGTTTTATACAGTAACAGTAGTAGATAGCAATGTACTGAATAACTGTTAACTGAAAGCAAATTTTCAACTGCAATGAACTCTGAACACCTACAAACCTCTGGGTGTGAATCAGATGAGAGAAACTGAACCGTTAAAGCCTTCAACCAAAATACAATCCAGAATTCTAATTCCTCCAGTTTCTGACTAAAGTGATCCAACCCCCATTTTCAGTATTTAAGTAAGCATGTAGGTTGCTCTTTTGCTCATCCAGTTATTTACAGATTTGCATTGTTAAAGCAAACTTTTGAAAACAATCGGGTGTGTGCATAAAAGCACATTGATAGCTGCCTTGGTTAGAAGACTGGTGTTGGCTCAAATGAAATCCCAAACCACGTCAGACCTGCCCCTCCTGATCCATGTTCCCAGAGGTACTGCTACCCTAGCCAGTGATCACTTCGTCTGTCAGTTGGCCTGTCACCAGCAGTTTACCTAGGATGCTGCTACAGAATCACCCTGCAAGGTTACCATCCTAGCATCCAGGCCAGAGACCTGTGACAAACTCATGTAGTGACCACAACCACTATCAGCTCTTCTAGCTAGCTTAGGAGCCCAAGAGAAGAACAGAACCTTTATAGAAACGGCCTATAGCTACAGCTAAGAGAATTACCTCTAAATTGATGCCTATTTGATAAAGGCCAAGAACTGACATTGCAAGACTGATCTCATCTAATACATTGACTAATAATGATGTCTTTGCTGGAATTACCTACTTTTTTTCTAGGTTTTGTTTGTTTGTTGTTATTATTTTTTTTTAATCAGAGGAACTGAACTTGTTTCAAAGTACAAATGGAAATGAAGTGTTCTAGTTTACATAGAGAAGAAAATCCTCAACTACTTTTGGACATGTAACTAAACTCTCCATCAGTTCTCTTTTTCTGGTGCTAGCACTATATGTATTTGCAGAAACAGCAGGGACTAGCTTGATTCCAAACTATATTGTTTTGTCATACAATCATAGAACGGTTTGGGTTTGAAGGAGCCTTAAAGATCATCTGGTTCCACACCCCTGCCATGAGCAGGGATACCTTCCACTACACCAGGTTGTTAAAAGCACTGTCCAACCTGGTCTTGAACACTTCTAGGGAGGGTGAATCCACTATTTCTCTGGGCAACCTGTTCCAGTGCCTCATCGCCCCCACGGCAGAGGATTTCTTCCTAATATCTACTTTAAATCTGCCCTCTTTCAATTTAAAGCCATTACGCCTTATGCTACCCCTACACTGCCTGATAAAGAGTCCCTCCCCACTTTTCCTGTAGGCTCCCTTCAGATGTTGGAAGGCAGCTATAAGGTCTCTCTGGAGCCTTCTCTTCTCCAGGCTGAACAACGCCAACTCTCTCAGACTGTCCTCACACAGGAGGTGCTCCAGTCCCCCCATCTTTGGAGACATTCTGTTCTAATTTGCAATAAGTATATAAATAAAGTTACCTGACAGATAATATCTTAACCAGGCACGGATGCACGTGGGTGAGGAAAACACAGCAAAAAGGAAGTTATCCGACTGAAAAAAAAATATCAGAATATGCAACATCATAAAAATAAAAGTATGGCTGCCAAAATTGTGCCTTTTTATTACTGTCAGTGAGTTTCTTCTACATGCTTATTGATACCTCCACCTCTCATACTTACACTACTGCCATACAGCTCCAGCCATGACATTCATCCATGTTGTTTACTTGTGGCATCCTTTACTTCCTAATGGGACTTTTCTCTTTAATTAGATCCAACAGAAAAGCATCCTTCCAAGTTTCCTTTTAAAGCAAAAACAATTTGCCCCAACTGAATCAATTAAACATCTAATACAGGTACCTAGACTGGTGCTTTAGGCTTTTTATCTAGTTGGGGAATGTTCAGGGCATAACAGAGCTCCACTAAAATGTCACTATGCCTGTAAGTCAGTCGCTTACACCACACACCTAGAGCTAGAGCCCTAAACATATTTTGAAAAGATGGGATAAGATTTTCAACAGCATTGACCTAACTTTACTGCAGTTTAAGTCATAGGAATTTTGCCATTAGCTCAAATGCGCCCATTTAAGGCAATGCTAAGTGCTGCTGCAAATCCCATCTGTAATCTCCTTTTAAATGGATGCTTAGGAAAACTGGACACACACACACACACACACAAAAAAAAAAAAAAAAAGAAGAAAAAAAAGTGGCTTTATAATCATTGCTTCTTTTAAAATCTATACATCAACAACATGTGAACAGGATATAGTCTGTGCACATATAAGAATAAATGCGTGCATACATATAAATGAACTGAATTTCTGTGTTGACAGATTATTTACCAAGTTAAAGCCAAATGTGATTTGAAATTACCATGATATTACATTGAATAAAGAGGATTTATAACAGAAATACCAGAAGAACCTCTGTAACAGTGATCCTACTAGGCACTGCTATAGCAACATATATTTCAGTCCTCTCAGTCAGTGCTGTTTTTCTCTTTTCTCCGTATGTTTCAGAACAGTAAGTGAAATGTTATTTTTTTTAAGTTAGAGCCATCTAGCTAAACCATCCAAATCGTTTTTGTATACAGAGATTTTATTTCTAATCTTTCTCTGCAAGCTGCTTTGTTAAATCCTAATGACAACTTTTATGCATAATGCATAAAATAAACTTTAGCAATATTTAACACACTTTTATAAACATGTAAACCCCCTTTATAAGTGAGATGACACACTGCAGGGCATGCAGTTGCAATACACTGCGAAGCCACACTTCCTAGATGACTGAAGGCATCTGCTTCCTGCCATTAACATCGAATATATGTAGTTATCTTAGAATAGCAGTGATTCATATTATCTATCTTTTTTTATTAATAGACAAGAACCTTTTAATGCATGGAAAATATGCATCCTCTTCAAATCTAAAAGATTTTTTTTTCTCTTATTTTAGGAATGTTTATGTTCCTTAAAAGAATAGAGAGGGACAAATATAGCTTCTTACTTTATCAAAACATTTTATATTAGCAAATAAATACCTGTAAAAATATATGCTAACAAGGAATCACTCAAAAATGGATGCTATAAATCTTCCTTATGCAAGAGGCAAAGAAATCAGAATAATAACAATGTATCACTAGCTTATGTCACTGAAATGATTTGTTTTACTCCTTTAATCTTTACCATATCTAAACTGACTATAATAAATGAATAATTACTCTGAATACAGTGGAGTTAATTGAAAATCTGCTTGAAGTATAAAACCAAGAAATCATAACAACAAATACAAGGTTTAGCCAGTGTTTAGGAACTTGTCTTTGTCAATAATTTTTAAGGTTCAGTGTAAATGATACTGTTTACCATCGTACATCATCTAACATTACTCCAGAAAGTCATGAATTATTTCAGACTTCCTATGAATATTAATAGTCTTTAGAGTCATGGTATTTCATCAGCATACACCCAAGTATTAAAGTCTTATAGGGTTTGACTTTTCAAAATGAAACCAATTTAATTCGAGTTTGTTTTATTCTGAAACCCTGATTTCTAAGTCCAGAGAGGGTGTACACTTTCATGCATGTGAAGCTCAGGCTTTCCTCAAATGAGAAAGGTATGGCATCTAACACAGGGACAAGCTGATTCTCAAAGTGCCATCTGGACGTGTACCCAAAACAACTGGAATCCTGAGAGGAGGATGCATTAGCATCAGGACAGGCAACACTTTCTTCTTCCTTCCTGTTTAAAAAAAACCAACAGAACCAGTCCTTCCTTGGAAAATGTACACTTTTGTATTAACCAAAAGAACTCTTGTCTGAATGAAGGCCACTGCTACAAGATAAGCTGTTCATTCTACTGGCCAATAGAAACTTTCCTGCTTGATCATCTTCTAATAAACTTAAGTCCAGAATTTCAATGAAGCTGGGCAGCATGGATTTCTCTTTCTTGAAAACAAACACTTAGGAATAAAGGCTTACAAGAGAGTAAATGCACTTACCCAGTTCTGTCTCCATAGAACCTGACCTGCAGATTGCTTGTTTCACCCCTGCAAGTGGTGTCATAAATTTGACTAGGGCTGAGGTTAAAAAGAAACCTGATGCATAAAGTAGCTTCCACACAACAAGAAGGAAAGCTCTTACTCTCCTCATACACATTCTTGTGCAGCACTGCTGAATTACCTTATTCATAATGCAAACCAGAACCACAAGATTTGAAATTAGGTTACCACAGTAGAGGGCAATACCGTTCTCAGGCAGTCGCATATGTCCTTAGCAAACTCCAGCACATATACAATTACTGCACAGAAAAGTCACTGCGTTGGCTGTAAAATGGGTTCTCTATAATCAGTAACTCCACTCATGCAAAAGGAAAGATCATACTTTTAAGTGTTGCTGTTATACCACTGTCATCTCCTACAGCAAATTCGCTATTTATGTAATACTGCAAACAGTATAAATAGATATTTACTGTATAGGTTATAACCAGCTTGCACTAAAGGCATAGGAAATACTCTGTTATTAACTCTGACTTAAAATAACAAAACACGGCTGTGCCAAAAGTTGTTGCTGACAGTCACTGCATGCAGAGATTTTCCCTTCTACTGGTCATATTTTCAACATTTTCTTTATGGTAGCCTCACAGTTTTCAAGAACAACAATTTGTACACAGGACATACCTGTTCGTGTACAACAGATGCCTGGCAAATCTGCATAAAGTCTCTTTGGAAAATAGAAAGTTCAAGAAATTTTGAACAGTCCAGATGTACATTGTGGAAAAAGAATCAATGCAGTGTGCACGAACTCAGACTTAGCAGCCCAAACCCAACTAAATCCTGCATGCTACAGATATTGTCAATCCTGTTCCTGTACCTGAACAGGGAAGGGGGATGGCTGAGGCAATGGGGTCACCTTATTTCATTAGCCAAGGAAAGGTTTTTCTCTCATGAAGGCAAAATCCAGCAACTGGGTGCTGTTCTCTCAGAACTAACTTGCACCCAGATGGCATAGTGAAGGAGATATGTGCTTTGCCAAATATTTACTGATTGTAGAAACAGGAAGAAAGTCAAGACTTTGGTTCAAATCCAGGTTTTTGGAGGAAGTTCTAGCTTCTCGCAGTACAATTACCTTTTGTTGTTTTGCCTCCAAACACATTCTATTCCTTGTTGCTCTGACATGTCTCTCCTACCCATTCATGCACTCCCTCTCTCAACACCCATCCTCTTTAGTCCCAATCTCATTTCCTGGACAGTAGGTTGCTTCTTTTCTCCTCCTCTCTACTTCCAATGCTTTCATTTCTGAGTCCAGCAATTTTTTCTACTTTTCTCCATGTTCTGTTGGATTGCCCCAGCTAGAAATTTCCATGCCCAGCCACACAGCAGTACCTGGAGGTGTGGGGACAATGCTGTTAAGAAACCCTACAGGCCTGGAGCATGGTATGCTGTTCAATGCAGAAGAATTCTTCAAGGCATGTAAATAGGAAGAAAATAAAAAGTCCTACTCAGCCTATAGAAGAAACCATTTTTATTTTTCTGACACATGTAATAGGAACATATTTAGGATACAATTTCACACCAGCATAACCCTGCCAAATTTCAACACCCATGGCAGAAAAAGAGCTTTTTAAGAAGCAAAAATATTCTTCAGGCAGACAGAGAAATTGTCTCTTCATAACCTCTTACTTGAAAATTACTAAAGTGTTAGAGCTTAATCAACAAATAAAGTGTGTTTGTGACAGATGCCTGTCGAGGAAAATGCCAGCTAAGATGTTAAAGTTTGGTAGAGTTATAAACTATTAATTTAGCAATAGCAAGAAAAGACCATTATAAGTGGTTTATTCTAAACTCTGACGGTTGTGACAAGAAACAGGATGAGAGAATCACATGTAAACATTGTGCTTTCAGTTGGCAACAAGGGGCTTAGTTCTTATAACCAGAAAAGAATTAAGACCTTGCAATTTAAACTGGACGCAGGAGGAAGAATATGTCTTGTGTGGCACCTTATCAGGGATCCTGATTCTTAAAAGGCACAGACTGTGCTAGTGTGAGCTAAAAGAACCTGTTAGGGCTGGAGTTAGAGTGACCAGCATGTTTGGGGCAGAATTGAATGCGGAAAACCCACGCTTGTACATCTACTAGAAATGGCTATTGCCATGGGAAACCTTGTCCTGTGACTATGGTCCCCCTCAGTCTGAACTCTTGGC
The DNA here is from genome assembly GCA_024605025.1 of Megaceryle maxima. NCBI lineage: Eukaryota > Metazoa > Chordata > Aves > Coraciiformes > Cerylidae > Megaceryle > Megaceryle maxima. The sequence continues at coordinate 54,273 of JANHGN010025045.1, read as the reverse complement.
AAGCTGCCCCTTATCTTGATGGCCACCTTCTGCCTGGCCAACATTTGAAAATGGCAAGACCTTGACTTTAGGGGTTCCTTTCTAAAATCAGACTTTTAATGAAAAATTGCATGGAAAGAATGACTTTAAAGAAGGGAATTGAAGAAAGGTGTTTGAAACCCAGATAAAAGGGAAACAATATTTACAACTAGACATTAAAAATATCACAATTTCTTTTAATAAAAACCAAAAGAAATAGAGAAGAATGGAAAGTTAAAAGCCCTATATAGAAATGTACACCTCCTTGACTCTCCTTGACAGGACAATAAATGCAGTGCTGCCATTCTGGTGTAAAAGAGGTGTAAGCACTTCTGTAAACTAGTCAAGTTTTCTTGACAAGGTGTAGCATGTCATCAAGAGACTTCTTATGTTATATTCATAATAGCTGTCTGTGGAAATGATCCCTAAAATAAGTCTTCATAAAACAAGCGATTCTCTTGATTAAATTGTTAGTACATGAGTGGATATGTAGTAAATGTTCACCTCATTGTACATGGGAAAATAATATATATAGGGCAAGATATGCCTTTTGGAATTTGTGCCTTAGATTAGTTAAAGAAGGAAAAGATCCTTTATTCTGAAATAATTTTACTCTTTCACAGGGAAGCCAAAAAGTATCTATCAGAAGAAGGATTATAATAAAGCAGCTGGAACACTGGAACCTCTATAATATATTGCACATTTTAATCATGTTTGATACAACACTCTTTATATGGATATCAATTACACTAATGACTCTTACATAATACCCCTGGGTGCCTAAGGGATGTGTATTGTCACCTCCCTTTTGTCATAAAAATAGAGAGTAGTTCTATATACACACTAAAGTAGTTTCTTTCATTTTTATATAATGAATGAGTAACACTGTAAAAAAAGACATTTTATCCCATATTAGTTTAGCAAACAGAAGCAATTTCACATATGACAGTGCTAAATATACTCTTAAGCTGCTAATAAAGACAAAGCCTGAGGGGAAAAATTCTAATGATGAGCAATGCCAGAAGTTTTTATTTCTGGATCTAAAGTAAAAATGTTTCACTTAGGTATAGTTTTAGCAGCATCACAGAAGAAACCAGGATTTCCAATAATTTTTATCTCTAATAAAAACACCTGAATTAATTTGAGCATCATTATAGCACGGAAAAAAATGCTTTTAAAGGTACCGATATATGTGTAACTTGTCTGCGTGCATTTTACTGAGTAATGAAAACTGAGAGGTTTCATCTGTAAATGATCTACGCTTTCCCAAGCAATTGCCTAAAAACACTGTAGACTCAGTGGTAGTCTATAGAGAGTTGGCAGGACACAAGACTTTGTTTTCCTTTTTCTCGTGAAAAGAATCAGAGCATCAGACAAAAGGGGAAACCAGTTTCCTCATGGATTTGATGAATTTTAAAACAAGCACTTCAGCATTTTATCTTTCTGAGCAGGTACTACCTTAAACACCTGCAAAAATAAAGTAGCCCCTGTCTATAAGTTTTCCTAATGCTTACTCGGGAACACCAGTGGGCAATGACAAAAGTGCTGTTAAGGTTTGGTCGCTGCCTACCACACTGAACAAGTCAATCTCATTATCCTCTTATACTTGTGTCAGCCTGCACCCATCTGGGACACCTCAGCTCATGCATAGGATTGTAAATTCTTTAGGCCAGGGATTGTCCTTTGTGGTATATATAAATGGTATCTATGACTAGGGCTTCTAAGCACCGGTGGAATACAAGTAGGACTAACAAGGACCAAAAGTATACAGTGTGATTAATATTCTCATTTTCTTTGTCCTCAATTACCTGTAATTCTCAAGGTACAGTTACGCAGCAATGTAGACAAAGAAGCGTGGCCTCACTAACACAGTGGTCTGCCCTGGCTAATTTATCACTATGTGTTTTCTTCATCAGATATTTGGCTTCTTTGGTAACCTAAATAATATCACGGCAATTAAATTTAACCCAATTTTTTCCTTAAATTCAGCTGCTTATGAGATTCTCAAACATTTTTCTCTATTTCAAAGTTCAAAGCCTTCTAATATATTTCTCAGTGCTAATTAAATCCTGATGATACTGTGAGCTGGCAGGAATTCCATGGCATTTGTGCAAAAGAAAGCCTGGTAATAGGACAGCTCTCCAGAATCCTACATTACTGTGTGGTGCCTTGGAATCTGCTCTCCTCCTGAAGCCCTATCATTTTGAAGTTTTTTTAATCACCCATAAAAGCTAAAGGAACCCACAGGAACCTGAACACAGCAAAGCAATTTGTATTCATGCATGTTTTCTCAACCTTAGTTTTTACCTGAGATAATGTATAAAAGATATGTTGGATAGCTTCAGATGATTTTTCCATTTGTAATTATTTAACATTGACTTTGATTCAGCTATGACAGCTGATGTGCCTTTCCCATTCTGAACAAAAAAGTAAAACTTCCAGGATATTTAAATATTAAAAAGTGGCAATTGCATATGCATAGCAAGTCACTACCTCTCCAAGATACTTCAGAAAAATTGTATTTAGTAGAGTACTTGTGATAAATTATGTATTTATTGTAACAGGGTCAGAAGCTGTTACAATTTACTGTACTTGGTCAAAAATTCACTTTCAAAAAAAGTACTTCAGTGTCTCAATGTACATTTAAATGAGAACTTGGATGCACCAACCACATTGATTTTCATGGGAGGCAAGTTAAATGGCTGAGGTCAAATTTTGCTGTGACTTAACAGCGATATGAAAAAACAAAGCACACTAACTCTACCAGCTTTTGTGTATTTAGCCTTTCCTTACATTAAAAAAAAACAAAAACAAAAACAAAACAACATTAAAAAAGAAATTGGATATTGGCATGTATTTTTCAAGAACAGGCTATGCACTATGTACATTGTGCTGCTATTGTGCTGATGAGTAATGTAGGAGATTGGCTTCTGACAGAGCAAACGGATGAAAGGCAAGTGGCAATAAGTGAAATACTGGGTTTGAATCTTAACACGGTGCTAAATTTAAAAAAAAAATTGTTATTCATGTGCCTGTACATATATTATGAGAATATAAAATCAGTTCTCAAAGTTAATTTAACTATTACACAGTTGCTACTTTTTTAGTTCGTCCTGCTGTCACCAGTAACAGCTCCCAGAATTCTCTGCATTAAGGTTTTCCGGAGGCATCCATGGCAAACTCCAACACTGTCACTGCTATAGGAAGCTTAAGAAGTGGGACAAAGAGGAAATTCCTAACCCGCAGAACTGTCCTTTCTTTGTCACTGTATATTCTGCATAGGTTTTGCACAGTTACAAACTTCTGGAAAAAGAAAGGTCCTGTCTCTGTTGATCAGTCAGCAATCACATTATGTCAAAACACTATCTGCAGAGCACCACTGCAGCCTAAGGCTGGGTCTATGCCCAGCCAAAGAAACTAAACAAAAGCCCATAATACCCCGATGACAGCCAGCCTTTCTGGGTGGGCGAGTGGCTGGATGGAGAAGAGAGGAAGATGCCTTGGACCGCTTTCCAGTACCCATCTGACCTAGCTCACAGTTTAAGTAAACCATGCCAGGAAAGCAGGCCTTTCCTACTGTGTACTCATTTACTCCTAAAATGCATCACATTTCAAGAACAAAAGTTCATGTTTCAGATTCTTGTCAGGACGCAGGGTAGTTGTGTGTGAAGTCCATGTAACTGCAGAACTGTGCCTCTCTTTTTCCACTGAGAAGATACTAACATGTTGCTGCCATCTATGATTGCTACCTATGCAATGCCTTGAACGTCCATAGAAGAACATAGCAGGTGATCAGGTAATTAAAGGCTCTGCCATAGTGAATTTGCACAGGGAGACAAAAATTTTTAAGTATCACAAGCAACCTACGTTCTCTGACATTTCCTAATTTACAAATAGTTGCCAGCAGCCTCAGTACCACAGCGTGACCACGCTGCTTTCACATTGCAGAGGTTACATAGTCTGTAATACAGAGTAGTGATTGCAGTGCTCTATAGATGCTCATGAGAGCTTAAATTAGCTAGCTCCAATCTTGGTAGCTGTCTTGCTCTAGCACTTTGAAAGTGACTGCCTACTGCAAAATCTTCATGACAGGTAGGGTTAATTGGCCCACATGAAGCCACATGCTGCTGTAGCAAGACAGTAACTGTACCTGGTTTAAAGCTAGCTTCCATCTATTGATCTCATACTGCTGTCATTTTTTTTTTGACCAGTCCTTCTTGTGCAACTGTAATTCAGAAATACTCATTTTAATATAGTTTTCTCATGAAAATTAATTTTCAAAACATTTTAAACTCACTTAAAAGCATAGCAAGTCCACATTTCCTCATCATCACATTCTCTGTCAGACAACCCGGAACTGTTGTGTATCAAAAAACAGCTTTTATGCACCTAGAAAATAACACTTAAAGACCAAAAAATATTGCAATTCCTTCAACTTACCTGACAGAACTGATCTAATTTCAGAAGTCTTAATCACAGAAAGACTAAATCCACTTCTCAGCAGTTGAAAAGAACAGTGAAGAAAAATAAAGGGCCCCCGTGTTCAATCCATGAGCTCAAGAAAAAGCTCATCTTTTTTTTGTTCTAGATCATATTTTCTTCAGCTACATTATCTTGTATGTTAGTCAGCATTTTCTGGTGGGGTTTTTTCAGCTAATGGAGAGTGCCACTGTATAACTGAGTGTCTGCAACACTGAGTATATAACCAGTAACCCACTGGAACAGGCAGATACTACAGAGCAGCCTTCTAACTACTGTTCAGTAAGTACATGTATGTGCATTTGCACTAAAGTACCTTTCCAGGGAAAGAAGGATAGAGGGACTAACGGGTACATATCATTAATTTTATAATATACAGATGATGATAGAGACAAAGAACTTTCTCAAAAGGAAGAAAAATACAAATTTCTAAAGCAGTTTACTTTCTCCGCAGACTGACAGAAATTTCCTTTCCTTTTTGCAATTTGGGGGCCATTTACTTTCCTGGAGATATAGCTCTACCTACTCTTTCCCGAGTCAGAGCAAATGAAGTTTAATTTCTGTGAGAATATACAATTCAGGAAAAAATCAAAGCAAGGGCTGAGTTTTCATTAGTTAGAATTTTCCTAATTAGAATTTATCGCGTAACTGATTTTAAGTTTGATCTCATCCCTACTTTTCTGTTGGTATGTGAAACTGAGAGGGAATCAGCTTGTGTTTCTTTAAAGTGTCTGTATTGAATGAATTCGGCTACATTTTCATGTTTACTCATGCTTCACATATGCCCAGGTAGCACTGGTAATACCACAGAGCTAACACTGACTGTAGAGCGTTACTCTCACTTTATACTTGAAAACGCAGTAGAACTTGTGTGCTACATGTGTACTTCAGATACCTTAGTTGTTTGATCACATTGATGAAGGGATGTGCAATCAATCTCCCACTAAGACAGTGAGTAGTATTGGCCATAACTCATTACTCCATCAAAGGATTTGGCATTTCAATCGATGGGAAATGATGTGTGATCATTCTAATTTATTATACATCATTTCCCATCAATCGGTGTGCTGAAGCCTTGACATAATAAGTAGCTACAGACACTGTCAATCATTCTTGGTCAAATACCTCTGAATGCTGCCATTTGGTGCACCTTCAGCTATTCATCCAAACTGGGAACATTCACCCAAAACATTCAGCAATCAGGCTGTAACTAGTGGTACAAACTACAGGTGTAAGAAGACTCACAGAAGTGCCTGGGAAGATCGCAGAAGCTTCAAGAACGCTGAAGAAAAAAGGCCTACCATGAAAGTGTACTTTTAAACAAATGCATAAATATTGTGAAATCAAATCTCTAGAGGAACAGTGAGACCAGCTAGGAAAAGAGTGAAAAAGTATAAGCTCCAATACTGCTGGATTTTAGTGGGATCAACTACTACACTGTCTACCTTACTGTATGAAAGATCTAAAGTTCTCCTACTTTAGTGTCAGTGTGATTCCTTTTGTCTTCAGTGGAGTTGCATGGGTACATAAAGCCAGGCCACAGTTAATCTTCACCCTACTGATAGGATTAAAAATCTTGCAATCAGCCCTGAGCCCTAAACATTCCTTCCCTCTCCAAAATTCCCTTTAAAGTTCCCTCTCCATAATTCTCTTTGAGGTCTCCTGCTTACTCCCCAGCAAAAACTGCCAAAATTACTCCCTCTATTAATCATGTTTTCAAAAGCAATTATGTATTACTCAACAGTCTACTTAATACAGTGGTATTCTCTACGGTTTTCCTCTCTAACTATGAGCAATGTCTAAAGGTTTACACACTCTTTGCAAACGAGCAGTGTGATAAGAACCACAGTCACTGTCAAGCTACTTATTAAAGCAAAACAAAACATTCCTTGGGTGACATTTTTTCTTCTGGACTTCTTTTGGGAATCTACTTGGCCATGACACCTGCTTCGTAAGGCCACTGCATGTATGGCACTGGATAATTAGAGGTTATTCTTTCACAGGAATGTATTAACCCATCTAGTTAAAAAGTTTCAGTCCTCCTTAAGAAATCATTACTGATTTTTAAACCAAGCCTGCACTTTCTCTTTCAAATTTGCCTGCATTTAATCCAGTCATTAGGTACGGAATACACTGCCAACAAAGACAGAGATAAAGCATTTGTGGTAGCAAAAAACCAATTAAATGTTACCAAAAAAACAGTGTAAGAACTTTCAACATTGCGAAATTAAGCAAAAGCTGGGTGACTATCTCCTCTTGAAAGCCATTCAACATGTTTAAGATAGCAAGCACTCCTGTAACATATTTGAGATGTCGGACTAGATGATTCAGCACTTCAGCTCTAGTTTCACTGCGTGCATTATCCCCTTGCATTCTCAGCCATTCTTCTATGCTTTTCTGTTTCTCTCCCAAAAAGAGAACTTGTACTGTTTGTTTAATACTCCTCATCATTTGATTCATCTCTGTTTCTTCAAGATATTGTCTTATCTTCCTGTGTGACAAACACAGAAGCTGTTGTATTGTGTTCCATGTGGTGATACCTCATTATTGGTAAGGTGGTTAGAAATACTTCATACAGAACTGCTACATAAAACCAAGCCATTGAATCATCTTTCTCTCTGCCCATCCATCCTTCCTATACTCTTCATTAGATTTGTCAGCCTAAAATAATGCAATACTGGGGACTTTAATGTGGCTCCTAAATTGACAGGTTTATTTATTCTCTTACTATGAAATATTCTGCTTTCCCTTTCAAATCCTATTCCCCCAGCTCCTCTACGCTGTTCCAATTCTCTTACCAGCCTCCAGTCTGATCTTCCCTGACAATGGCATCTCTCTGAGAAAGGCACTCTGTACCCTCTACCGGAAATTAAAAATGAAAAGCACTAATAAAACAAGGTCAAGATAAGTTACTACTTTTTAAAAAATATACACTTTTTTTTGTGTATATATCCTTTTTTTTGGTGAATCTGTGGTGGTTTGTTGCGAGAACTGTTTCTGAGAGAGGCAACAGACTTAGTTTGTCTAGTGAGTTTTCACTGAAGGAGCATTCACCAGCCCATCCGCTCGGAGACTACGCACTTGCTGTTAACTCTGAACTTGCAAACACCAGGGTTCAGCTTGGAAATCTGATTTTAAGAGTTCTAGTACCTTCTCTTCCAAATAGAGAACATAAACAGTACTATATCTAATCAACATATACAGAACGATATCTGAAATTAGAAATTCAAATACATGCAACAGTCTGCTTGCCAACAATCTCCAGACCAAAAATTATTCAGATAAAGTATTTGGTGAATAATTTTGAATAGCAAATTTGTTTGAGAGAATCAAAAGCAGCTCAGAGACAATTCACAAATGAAGAAAGTTATACATGTTAAATCATTTATTATGAACTATTTTTCCTCTCTGTTTTCTTATTTGCTTTTCCATTCCAGGCAAAGCAGCTTCAGAAAGAGGGGGATAAAAAGGCAAAAATACCCCAAAACTCTTTTCTTAATTGGCTATCTTCAGATAATTCCTAAGTAAGTTACCTATTTATTGAGAAGGGAAGAAGTGAAATGTTGACCCACTCAAGGAGAAAAAAGACCACCCTAGTGAAAAGATTGCACACAAAGTTCTAGCCTGACAAGATTGGAAATGAGACTTACAGGCCTGCCAAACACAGGTCTCATAATTACAAGACTTTTAACTATAGCTGCATTGCCAGGTGCAAATTTAATAAAAGATTATAAATGATAGATGAACTGTATTTCCAGCAGCTGTTTGTAATCCGAAGCAAAAATCTTCATTAAGATAATGTTAACGTTGTAAATGGTTATCTATTAATTTAAAGTATTGTGAAACACCAAACATTATTCATTTAGAACACTGTGGTGAAAACCAAACTAAAAAACCATGCTGTAAATGAAGTTTTAAAACATGAAGTTCTATGTCAGACAATCCAAAGGTCCAAGTAATTATGTCAAAATTTCTGCAGTCTTGAACAGATTGCCCTGGGAATCAGCTGAGCTTCTCATGAGGACAGCTAAGTGCTACCTCAAACCCAGCTGTAAGAGGAGGGTGTTGGTATGCTGGAATTCAAGCCTGCCACATTTTGTTAGATCCAGTGACACAACGAAAATGTCAGCTCTGGCACCAGCTTTGCTAGAGCTCCTAATCTGGGGAAACATCCAAGCTCAGCAGAGTTCTGTGTGCAACCAGCTCTGCTGATATGCCCAAAAAGGTAAGATAAAAATACATGTTTTCTTATATTAGTCTCTTTTATACAATTTTAAGGTAAACAGGATTTGCAGGGAATAAAAATAATATACCAAATATAGCCCATCTTTCCTCCTTAAAGGTGTAGAGATGTACAAAAGTGTGAACTGTCATCCAGAGGAGGTTCCCTTCTTCAGCCACTGTGTTTGGGAGCTTCCTACAAGACCAGTGCACAGTGCCCTCCTTTAGGAAATCCCACATGAGCCCTTCTCACCTAAAGCCTCCACCCTTTTCAGAGAGCTACCGCCTCAGATATGCAACAAATGTAACATCCCCATCTGGCTCCAAAATGTACCCACACTGAGTTAGGTCACCCAGCCATTCACTGTTCTGATTTGTGGCAAGGGTTTTTAGAAACACAGCACACAGGAACACCTCCCCCACACCCAGAATATCTGCTAGGTACAATTAGATAAATAGCCCTGTGGATGCTTAGTAATGATTATTACTTATTACTTACATGTGTAGAAATTCCTAGATAGTGTAAATAAGGTATTTGTCTCCAAAAGGGCCTTATTCTTCAAACCCCTTACACCTCCCTCCTCATTTTTTCATACTTAACAATCTACTGAACAGTTTCTAATGACACTCAAATAGTGACCGTTAGCATTTCCAAAGATGTAAGCTGCTCTAAAGAGCTGCACAATGCGCTAACTTAACTTTCCACATTAAAGCAGAGCTCCTTACTTCCAAATAAAGTAACCTCCATTTAAGTTAAGTTTCTTTCTCTTCCTTCCTCCTACTCAAAGGTTGAAACCTCTTTTCTTTCCCCCTTGAGCAACAGGATGTGAAATTCCATTTGATCATTTGCATGCTGAATACATGGCTAAAAAGAGATACAAAAATCAGTGTGTTGAGTAAAAAGATCAATAAGTCAGTATAATGATAATTTAAATTAGACAACTGCACTGTATCCTTGGATCTTAGTCTCTCTTAACATTACTTAATGTACTATATAAGAAATATTTCATAGTTAATCTAAATGTTTTCTGTTTCTTTATATACTGTATGCACACCTTAAATCCGTTCCTTTTCATGTGTATAGAAAGAAAAATGTACTGGACAGAAAAATATTTTCTTGAGTGTTTTGTAGCCCAAATAAAATTGTCATTTCTTACCTGGAAAATAATCCGCTGCCATTTTGGAAGAAAATGCCATTAGAGTCACTGTGCTGTGCAAGTCAATTTTTCCTTCTTGACTTAATGTGCTGCCATGCACCATGTCTTCAGGGAACAAAATTTTGATGGGAATTACACCAGTAAAAATCCAGTACAATTCCAAATATCTGATCAGATTCTTTCCCCCTGTATTTTGTCTGTGTAAAAAACAGAACAATTTGGCCCCATCCAGACAAATCCATGGGGGAATACAGGGGAAAATCAGTAATAAAATACAGGGAAGTATTGAGATGCTCAGATTATACCACATGCTGCAGCTAAAATCATTTTAATTCAAGCAGAGTGATATGCTTAGGTGATACTATTCATGAGCTAGGCACCCAAATCAGCTAAATGGGCAACAAGTAACGTGTTCCTGAAGTCTGCTCCCTATGATTTCTGGAAAACAAATTATACCTCCAGAAAAAAATGGAGTTAAATAAATAGAATTAAAATATTAATAATTTTTGACAGGCCTTGCATCGCCTGCACCATTAGACACTGACAATGTGCTTCACGTTAATAAGTTTCATACGCAGAAGTCGAGAATAAGTGTAAATCACGGCTGCACCAATGTAATTTTTTTATGTATAAGTCGCAATAAATGATGTACCAAATTGATGTGTTTTACCTAATAATTGTCTCCATTCTGTAATTTTCAATTTTAAAATAGTGGGACTTTAACCCTTAGTATCAGCCCTTGGGTAGGGACACAATACCCAGCAAATGCAAACTGTGCTCCTCTTTGAAATGTAGAGTGTTTTCTTGACATGCTGATTTTTTAAACATACTAGTTATTCTGTTTTTTTCCCCAAAATAACAAACCTGCAGTCTATAAGTTAGTGCACATTTGTACCACATGAAGAAGCTGGCAAAAGCAAGCAGCAGTCATTTTGACATGACAGATTAGAATAGCACAGAAGGAGCAATTCTGGTGTTTCAAGTTAATAATAGGAAAGATTTGCCCTCTATGATACATTATGTTAAAAATCCACTTTATAGCCACATTCAAATAAGGTTCTTATTCAGATCAGAGAGATTAACAACTCTGAAAAAGTCATTGCAAACTATGAGAGACCCATTTTCAAAATACAAGTATAAATTTGCAATACATTCGTAAGATTGGTTAAGGCATCACAGTATATTGCTTTGCCTTCCATACCATTTTTTACTTACAAATAAAACGCATGTATTTTAAGTCGAACAGAACCAGTTAAGGGGACAACCAAGCTTAGAAAACAAAAACCCCCTACTATATTCAAATATTTAGCCCATTCCACTTATAATTCAAAGTCTTTCAAAAGGAAGGAAATTGAGTTAAGACATATGCTACCCTCAGCTGCGTGTTCCTGTGCTTTTTCCCTAGGTGCATCAGTTAAAAGAAAGCATTAGTCTCTACACTAATTTCTGCTTTGCTTTTATGGTGACTTTTTCTTCACTTTTATACAGCCCTTACATTATTTCACCTTGGGAGAAGAGAAAGTGTATTTTGTAAATAACTTTGAAAAGTCCTGCCTGTTCTGGAGAAGACAGAAAATGGCTTTATTCTTTTACCTATAGAAAGATTTATGAAATACAGTAGAAAGACCGATTCAACCACAAGGCAGATAGCTGGTTTCCAAACCCTAGAAAATTTCTGAGATGTTCAAAGCAGATGTTTTTGTTCAGTCAGCTTCAGAAATAACGGTCAGCCATGAAAATTAGATCTCCAGTTAGATTTGGAAACACTCGCTTGCTACTAAAGTTCAGGCATTCTGATCTGCGTTTAGATCCCTATCTGCTACAAAGACTACATCAGTTTAATGTGTTATAACAAGAAGAATTCATTCTTGCCACAGACATTAAAAAAATAAAATTCAAAGACAAACCATTCTTCAAAGGAAACAAGGGCCCCATCTGCTGATGTTTAAATGTACTACATTAACACACACTCATGGTGCTACCACAGATAAGAAAGGAAATGAATCGCAAAGACAAATCAGCACATTAACTGTGTTGCATTCTTCAGGCATCTTTTTTATAGGTAAAAAAAAAAGGGGGTTTTGGTCCTTGGGTCAATCAGTTTCCAGTGATGATGAAAGCTTTGCCTTTGGAAAAAAATGGGAGACTAGGAAAGAAAGTCAAGCAGAATGTGAATTTGCACCGCAGTAAAAAAAGGAATATAGCCAGTCCTATGTATAGCAAACCAAATTATTTCTACACACATACAATGAACAGTTATAGAAAATAATAAATTACTACTATTTAAATCTCACCCAAAATGCTAAAAATTTTGAATGATCAAAACATTCAAAAACACGACACAGCCATTAAAGCAGAACTTAAAGAGTAATCATAGTCACAGAATCGTCAGGTTTGGAAAGGACCTTAAAGATCATCTAGTTCCAACCCCCCTGCCAATGGCAGGGACACCTCTCACCAGAGCAGGCAGCTGGGAAATGTAAAGTCAACTTTTTCTAAAGTTTAAAACATCTCGTTAAAGAACCTAATGGTTGTAAGCACTTTTTGTTTTGTTTTGTTTTGTTTTTCCCCAGAAATCCCAACGCAGCAAACTTTACATTAGCTCATGGCAAAAAAAAATGTCCTTACTATGGACAAGAATGCTTCAAACATTGCATCGCCAAAGAGTTGGAAGCTGAATTTATCATCTCATATTATACCCTGCAATAAAAAAAAAGTATATCATGTTGGAATTAGTAAAACAGTTTTCTTAATATGGCTACAGAAAAGGTTTGTTCTGATACACCTGGAGGAAGAATTTGCCTGACCTCTCTCCCCAAGCCCAGAAGCATGGCATATGAACCTCTGATTAAAGCTGAAGAAAGTACTAAAGAAAGTTAAACTTGCTTCTCTTCTGTCCTGGACTAGCCTGAACTGCAGCCAAAGCAAGTTAGGGGTTTATTTTCATGAGATGTCCTATACCCCAGTATTGGACACCTGTGGAGAATTCTGGAGTCTGATTTATCCTACTTAAATGAGCTTCTGGGCCATAGATCCTGTTTTCACATATGATGCTGAAGGTCACCACTGGGCCAGACAGTCAGTGCTACAAGACAAACTCCCCCGAATCCTTAGCTTTCTCAGGAAATAAGAAATGCATAATATATGTGGTGGACTTGGGGGTACAGGTGGATGAAAAGCTGGACATGAGCTGGCAATGTGCACTCCCAGCCCAGAAAGTCAACCATATTCTGGGCTGCATCAAAAGAAGTGTGTCCAGCAGGTCAAGAGAGGTGATTCTCCCCCTCTACTCTGCTCTGGTGAGACCTCACCTGGAGAAGTGTCCAGTGCTGGAGTCCACAGCACAAGAAGGACATGAACCTGTTGGAGCAGGTCCAGAGGATGACCACAAAAAAAGATCAGAGGGATGGAGCACCTCTCCTATGAAGAAAGGCTGAGAGAGTTGGGGTTGTTCAGGCTGGAGGAGAGAAGGCTCCAGGGAAGACCTTATTTCAACCTTTCAGTACTCAAAGGGGGCATATTAGAACAGTGTTTTTAGCAGGGCTTGTTGCAACAGGAGAAGGGGTGATGATTTTAAACTAAAAGAAGGGAGGTTTATACCAGATAGGAGGAAGAAATTTTTTACGATAAGAGTGATGAAACACTGGCACAGGTTGCCCAGAGCAATGTCCCATCCTTGGAAATATTTGAGATTAGGTTGGAGGGGGCTCTGAGCTACCTGCTCTAGTTTCAGATGTCCCTGGTCACTACAGGGGGGTTGGACCAGATAACTTTAAAGGTCCCTTCCAACCCAGAACGTCCTATGATTCTATGATTCTGTATTTCCAGTAAATATTCTAACACAATAATAAGAGCTATGCAAATGTATTAGACATGAAGCATCATTCATAGTCTTTACTACCAAAATCTGATGAAACTTGAAAAGATTTCCAGTTGGGCAGTGGTCAAAAGGCAACATGCAAAACATCTTACTGCATGGATAAAAACAATAATTAGAAACTCAGTGCTAGTGAATTCTTCAGTATGCATGAATATAATCCACATAATAAATAACACTGGCCTGGCTTTTGACTGAAAAAAATTAAAATTCAAAGTAGTCTGAATATAGTTCCAAGATGTGCTACTAAAGTTCAAGGCAGAAAACAAAATTATAAATAAAACAACTTCTTCAGAGCATAATTAGATCTAGTGTGGTCTTCTGGCATTTTATAACTGTATCTTTAGCAGAGTTCCTTCCATCAGCTTTTGTATTTTAAACCTGTTTAAAAATGGCCACAGGCTGATTATTGAAATGTGCTTCAGGGTGAAATCTCTTAAATGAGGGATTTGTCCAGTGGAGTAGCTAGATAACCTTTCCTATCTCAGAACAACGGAGCATATGGCTGAGGACCAGCTCCCTGAATCCAGCATTGCCTCAGAAGGAAATTTACCATTCACTTGAGCATGAGCATTCGGGTGGCTTTTTATAAAGCCTGCCTTTTGAAGCAGGTTATTGGGTTGATCATTATCACTCATAAAAGAAGAAAACAATTAAAAGCTGTAAGAAGTCAGGTTGTTCAAAAAAGTGCCTGGGAAAAACATGAGCATTCTCATTCTTGATCACAGATAACACAAAGTAACTTTACTATCCCCCTTCATTAGATCAGACATCAATCTCTAATGTGATAATACATGTCAGAAAAAGCAATTATACCTGCATCAGTCATGAGCATGTTAGAAACATTGCTGCTGCAACTGAATTCTGTCAAAGGTGGATCTGCTGCTTTGGGTGAAGCTACATGTTACACTGGTGGGCTGATCACACTGGTTACTACTGCTGAAAAAGGAAAAGTTCAACCCTGCCATCTGCTCACAACTGTGGGCTCCTCACCATGCACTCCTGCCTCTGGCTTTTCCTGGACCTGAGCTCAGTCAGCTAGGCAAAGCACTGGAAAAATGACCAGCAAGCAAAATGGATAGGATAGGATAGGGTGGGATAGCATGGAATGGGATGGGATAGGATAGGATAGGATCAGCCTGCAGAATCAAATCTAGCAAGGACTTTTACAAGTGCCAGAGCCTGTGCAAAGAGGGTGCCGGACTTCATGACTAGGAGGAATTCTGGGGAGATGAAGGCAACTTTCCCTTTTGGCAGCGACAGCACGGCTGTGCTTATAATTTGATCCTGAACTTCTCAGGTCTGCTTCTGCATTTCTGCAGCACTCCAAAACCAATGCATTTTGAACAGTGCTCTGACCCTAACACTGTTGTTGCTCCTTCACAGGCAAATAAGAGTTTCACTTTGGGGTTTATACATCTGCCTTGGAATTTAGTAGCAATTCATTGCACAGTAGATGAAGAATAAAACTGGCTAGGAATGAAAATATTTAGGAAGTACTTCAACTGAAATCTTACTAAATCTTACTAAAATCTACCTCTAAAAAGGCAATAATTTGGGATCTTGCCTCCATAAATGCTTCAGTCAAACACTGCTAAGACCAAAACCAGGTATATGATCAAGTTAACATGAGCTTCAAATTCACTAACTTCTATGCGTGAAAGGTCTAAGACCCACTTGAAATAACCAGTGTTAGGAGCTCTTGTGTCCCAAGCAGCACAGATGAGCCAAGAGCTCAAGTGGCTGGCTATTTCAATGCTTTTCTTCAGCAAAGCATGTTATGTACCCCACTGCACATACAGAGCTGCCTTGTCAATCTCAGCTACTTCCAAGGGGATCAGGCATTTCCAAAGGCAAGTAGTTATAATCCGGAGAAGAAAATCCTCACTTTTTATTGCCTCGGAAGACACCTTTTTAAATTAATGCAATGACTTGCTTATAATTCCTTAATATTTTAAACTGACATGAATCTCATAATGATTTTACTTTTTTACTTACACATTGTTTTATATGACATTCCTCACAAACGCCCCCTTTCTATTTTATTTTACCTTTCGAAAAATCAGTTAACATTATCTGAGAAAGATGTAATATTGAATAAAAAGACATATACAGTTTGGATAAACAGAAAATGAGAGCTGTAGATCAGCAGAATTGAGAAGATACAATTTTGAGGATTTGGTGAAATACTTCACTAACATTTTTTAACAGGTATTGATATATATTTTGATGAGTTTGATCATTTTTTCTCCTTTTTTCTGCCTTTCTCAAGCCATCATACCACATTTTATCTTTATAAGGGAAAGCAAAGCATTTCAGAAATCCGATTGGATTTAAAGACATAAAGGTTGGCAGGCACAGAAGGTGCCTTTTTGATTTAATAATGCTGACTTCTATCATTGTTTTGAAAGACCCATGAAGCAGAATGGAAGTCTTCTTTCAAACCTAGTATTTCTATACCACTGCTTATGTTTAGAAGAAGCAGCTCTATTTTGGTTGCTTTTGGTCTCCTTTGGAGGCATCTACTGATGCTTACTAACATGTTAATTAACAGCATTGCAGTGGTGAAAGTACTGGATGTGAGGGTTTTTTGGAGCTTATTAATACTTCTCTTTTATCAGGCAGAGGAGATGCTGTAATGTGACACCTGAAAGTGCTGTCTCTGAAGTGCTCCCAGTCACTGCTGGACCACAGAGCAACGCAAGAGGCTGAAATGAACATCAGCATCAACAAGATTTACACAGACTTTGCAAACACATAAAAAGGAAAAAGCTGAGACTGCAGTTACAAGATAAAAGGGGTGTTCCCATTACTTTTGTCTTTAGTTAGGATCTTACCCAGAGTCCTCATGTTTTAAGTGTAGTGCACTATTTGCCACATGCCCAGATCTCATTAAAAAGTAAAGTTACCTTTTATTTATCAATAGTTCTACATCTCCGTGTCCTGGGACATGCAAAGGTTTCTTCAAGACACAGGGAACATTGTTCACAGGGCATTATCATGCTGTTAAAGTCTGAACTTAAACCAACAGCAATAACTAACCATTAAATAAGAAAATATTTAGACATTAAACCCACACATGGAAAGAAAAGGTTAAACTTCCGTTTTACAGGCATATTGAGTTTGAGACTCCAGGTGTGTTTGGGGATGTGTGATTTTAAAGTCTCCCTTATCTTCTAAGAACTTCAGGTACACCAAGGAAACACAAGGAAAAAATATTTTGTCCCTGTATCAGCAATTTGGTCTAAATATTTCCCTTCCCAGGCAACCATAACTATTGTTTAGGTTGATGGCTGGGTGGGAGCTTTCTACCACTCAAATGCTATCTCATCTCTTACTATGAAATGACCCTTAAAATTGTTATTGCATTAGATTATAATTGTAGTGTATTTAGCTGTGAAATTGCATGGACATTTTTGTGCCTCTACATTTCTAAGTACTCTCCCTACTTGTTAAGTCAAACAGCATTTTGTTTTCAGCGCTGAGCGCTGACTAACCACGGAGACAGAGGCATGCATGCACACGCACGCTGTCTCTCTGCTCTTTCACAGGGAACTGACGTCTGCTTCTTGGCTTTTGTTTTATTTTTTGTTTTATTTCACACCAAGGCACTCTGCTCTTCCCATACAAAGGAAACCCTGCAATAACAAATACCTATGTCCAATAACCTAACTGTAATGGAAGTATGCTCAGAGGAAATTGATAGTGTTGCCAAGTCTCATTATTTTCCTATGAATCTTGTGATATTTGCTATTTTTCTTAAAGTTCCGGCTGCTGAAATCATATGGATAAATGTGAGTCCAAGCTTCCACTAAAAAGGAGCCTAGATTTCTCAAACATAAAGTAAAACCTGAAAATATGAACCAAATGTACCCAAAGGGGCTAAAACAACCAAAGGCATACTAAAAAAAAATGAAGAATATTGAAGAGTGGTGATAAGTAACATCAAAATTTTGATACAATTTCTTAATTTCCACTCAATTCTGAACAGTTGGATCTGACAAGTGGTGCACATTGGCTAAAATCCTCAGATAAATGCTAGGTACTACAACGTAAGGAACAAAGGCAAGAAGAGGGAGGAATTCTCCTGCTTGGGACATGGATCAACTCTGGCCCGGAGTTGCGGCAGTTGGCAGCACTGAACAGCACTGCATTACAAAGTCTGTCTTTGCTACCTACGCCTTGCTGCACCTCTCCCCACGGGGTGCTAGGCTTCAAGGTCTGCAGCTTGGAACCATTCAAAAAGCATTTACTGTTTTGTCCATGCAGATACTTTGTCTATGGATCCTACAAGTACAGGATGTGGTTACTTTAGAAGGACCAAAACTTTCTCTCTGTGCAAGTAAGTAAAGTTAGGTTTTGTTTTTAACGGCTATAACGAAACCGTACAGCTTTTGTGAGCTGCTTTGTAATGGAGATTCCCACAGCAACAGAGAGAACTGTTCACAAGGGCTATCATGAACACAGGATCTGGTGCTCAGAGAGGATATTGCTTTTTCTCATGCAGAATTATTTTTCTAAAGTAATTAATAAGACACTTAACATAAATTAAGTTAAAAAAACCCAACAAAATAGTAACCCACCAAGCTTGCAGTTTAAGCCACAAAAAGGATATAGATGCAAAAGCCCAGATGCTGGAATGCTTTTTTTTTTTTTTTTTTTTTTTTAGGAAAGAAGCATTTTCTTATCATTAATTGCTAATTGATTTTGTATGCTGAGAAGAATGGAATGATGTGCTTAGAGTAGAGTGACCCCCAGGCCTATGGGCACAATCCTAGTCTCTTGGCCAGGGCACTGAATGTCCTTCCCTTTGCACTGGAGGTGCGGGAAGGCAGCCTGGTCATCAGCTACACTTCTTGATAACATTAACGTGACAGAATTTTCCCTATCTCACAGAACCTCAGATTTAGTAGGAGACAGGTCATGCTTCCTCCACTCTATTTCAGGGAATCTTATTAGTCTACAATACATAGTTCTTCATGTAAATTCAATAACTACAGAGAGGGAGAAAAAATAACAGAAGATATCTTACCAGATGGAGAAAATTGAAACATTACCCCTGTTTCTTTGCCAGCACAGATCCATTCTGACAGGTTGGAAATGATTTATGGGGCGGGGGGGAGGGGAGTGGGGCATGAAGGAAGAGGGTATGAGAAGAAAACATACTTACACTGGCAGAGAGATTATGCTGTACAGTGTTCAAATCTTTGCATTGTTTTGCATTTAGTTAGTTACAAGGCTTCCATCTGCAGCAATGTTTGCATGCTGATCTCTGTGTGAGACATAAACCTCCAGTATATGATGCATGTTAGAGATTGCTTTCAAGCCACTGCAGAAGACACGGGTAAAGAAACGATACAATATGGCAACTCAAAAACTCCATTCAAGGAAATAGATTACCTTTGAATATATGAATAGGTAAATACTACAGCATGTCCAAGATTAATACTAATCATTACTATCTTAATATATAAAACGTTACAGATATTGCTACCCAGCAGCGATGGGACAGATATCTAGTCTTCGTAAATTAAAACCAGAGATTTTTCTGTATCTAATTGATTTTTACATTACATTAGGCAGCTAAGGCTGCAACCTTCCATGACATAGTATCTAAATAAACATTTATTAAAATATTTTAATTAGAATAAGAGGGGAAAATATTGTTTCCAATTATGTTTTCAGAAGGAAAAAATAAATAAATAAAAATCGTATCTATTAAGAATGAATGTAAACCTACGTGTAATGTAACATTTAAATGCAATATGATTTAAACGCCATATGATTTATACAATGGGAGTTATTTCTAATTCCCAAACTTTTTAAAAAGGACCACTTATACGAATGCATCTATTGCCTCTTGCATCCTATGGCTTTGGTCATGAAAAAGAATGAGAAGGGACACACTAAAATGGGAATAGTGATTTTACAAATTGAGGCATATCTGCGGTGAGCAGAAACTCACAGAATTTATCTTACAGACGCACAAGACTTAATGGTCATTAATAACATTGCTCTGCCAGGGCAGTGGTGCCTCCCTCTCTAAAGTGCTGAGGTGCTTTGCTGGTCTAACTGTAAATGTCCCAAGTGACTGGGCTTCTGTCATTTCCCTTGGAATACTAACCAGGCAAAACCCTATTCCCAGGGGATTTGGTAGGGATTGTTAGTCTCCAAATGACTTATAATTTTTTGCTACATACCCCTGTGTGCAGAGATATTTTGGCTCCCTCGACTCTTTTTTATGGAACAGTGAATTTCAGATCCTGACATGATTTAGCACAGGGAGATTGAGTCAGGCACAGTACGCTAGTATAATCTACAGCTTACAGCACTGATAAGTTGTCATGGCTTATTGAAGACATACATTTCTTGATAGTATAGTTCCACACCACCAGCCATATACACATGAAGGGGAATTAGTTTATACCTCACAAACCAGGCAAAACTAGGTGTGGAAGTGAGGACAGCATCTTCTTCACTCTAGTCAGGAGCTGGCAATCACATGACTGTCACTGCAGGGAAGTGACCGGAGAGTCTTCTACACCTTTTAGTTGAAGACATTATCACTTACCAAGAGCTGCTGGAAGAGTTTCCAGCTGTCATAGAAAAATTGGCTCACTGTTCTTGACATTGACATAATCTTGTAGAGACACTAAAGATACTACAAGAGTGACTGGTTAAGGAAGATGGGGTTCCTTCACTTCTTAAAGCAGAGATTAAATCCTGGCCCAGGGAAAGAACTGCTGAAATGGGCATTTCAGTAATAAATGTATGCCTGCCTCATGCAAACAGAAATGGAGGCTCCTAAAGAAAACAGGCTGAGGCAGTTATATCGGCTGTCCGTCCTTCCCTTGATGATTTTTGACTAGTTTGAGGCATATCTCAAAGTCCTGGGATTGGTAAACGAGAGCAGGAGTATGCCATTTCAGTCTTACTTGGGAGCTAAACACACAAACACAGTGCAAGACCTAACACAGCATCTGCAGCTTACTGACTTCAGGTTGTACTCTTCAACAATACGTAAACCTCTTCCAAGTAAGTGAATATAGACACCTTCATTGGACAAAATTTAGTCAGCTTTACTCAATTGCTTATTACCTTAACAACTCCACTCTTATGAGCCTTGCTGCCTTCATTTCCTTCTCCAGAAACTTCTCTTCTGAGCAACTGCAGTTGTCTCTAGATATCTTCATAAAGGGCGCTAATTTTGTGCCTTCATTGTAAAAGTATTTATGCAGGGGGAAAGAAGAGAAGGAAAAAAGGTAGTCCCAATCCAGACCTTCCAGGGTTGGTAGGTCAGGGATGGTAGATAAGAACTCATTGGCAGATAAATATCTTGGTGATGTAAATACTTTCCCTGGATAAAAAGAGTATTCGCAATTACTAATGTGTCTTATTCATCTCCCTCTTCAGCTCCAAGATCCTAGTCCCTGTCATTCCTCATAAAGTTTCTGTCATCACAGACTTTCACTCCCTTCCTCTTCCATCAAGTATTTCTGCAAGTCTGTAACATACCAACCATAAAAAGAAAATGTTCAATATTTCCTATTCACAGCCTCTCTATGAGTACAAGATGGCTGGGCTGCTGGTACCCTTCCACTCAAGCTCCAGTTTCAAACACTGCAGCATCACCGCATGAAGTGGAGAGCATGAACACAACATCTCCATTCTCTCTGACAATCATTTTCAGGGCTTACGCAAAAATGTCCACGGAGTTTACACTCACTTCTGGTCTACACCTTACTACAATCTACCAATGCTAAAAGTGCTGACATCCTCTTTGTTCTCTCTTTTAATAAAAAAGCCAGAAATCGCTGTCTTCTCCAAGACCAGTATTTCGCCACACAACATAGCTACAGTTAGTAAATTCAGATGCAGCCTCTTAGATTTGAAATACTAAGTGCTCAGCTGCTAGAGAGAACATTTAACAGCTTAAATTTAGTCACTTGTTTATTGAAATCCTAGTTTTGGCTTTCTTTCACATATTTCTCTTACACAAATATCATAACTTACTCAGCACAGAATGTCTCTAATATCTTCATACAACTCTGTGTAACAGATCCCCTATGTTGCTTTTGCATCCAACACTGCATATACAATCCTGTAAGTGCCTTCACAGAAGGAAGGGGTAGGATTCAGGCACTATCAGCCAACATAACAAGAAAAAAAACCCAAACAAACTGACACTTTTGAAGTGCTTTTTAATTCTAATTTATTGCAATCAACATTTGCTATTTTACAAAAGTTTTACTGTAAGCACATATTCTAAATATTCTATGCTTTATCTGTGACTAAATCCTGTTTTACATTCTTTTTAATGTTCTACATGAGAGGCATCAGAGTCAGAGTCCTTGCAGATTTTAAAGATTAAAACTCTGCTGGGGCTTAGAGATACTAATATCCATTTCCCTGAGTTAGCACTGATGGAGTTGAACATACCTCCTTGAGATGGAACTTGCAGTATCGTGGCATTTTTTGCATGCCTCTTTTTAAGGCAACAGCATTATTTTGGCAGTTGTGTGATCTTCATTTTCACCACAATGGTAACAAATACTCAGAATTTCCAGCAAGGAAATCCCTCCAAGTTTTCAGGATTATTTTCATACTTAGCACAGTACTTCTAAGTATTGCTGTACTAGATGAAGATTTGTGAGCCATTGTGTTTAGCAGCTCCCTTCCAAGTGAATTACACATCTCTTACCAACAGCCATGCAGAAGTTAAAGCTCAGAAATAATGAATACACTGTGCAGTGGCATTTTTGCCAGCCATGGGCTTCTCAGAACTGTACAATTTCCCCAGTGATTGCACTGTCATTATAATAGGAAATCATTAGATTTATCTTTTATTTAATTTGTAACATCTTATAGTATTATATGTGCATTTATGTAGCCTCATTACTGCCAGGAGTCCTATTTAACTGAGATGATAAGTAAATAAAGTAGAAATTACACACCAACAGGAACATGGAATACGTTGTTTTACTGTATGTCTGAGAGCTCCCTTTAGCAAAGCTAATCTGTGCAGCAGTTACCATTATTTCTACCTCAGTGAGCACTTCCTAATTGCTGTGTTATTGCTTGTGAAGAAAATATATTATTGAAGTCCACAACTTATGACTTGTTGCACATCTATACGTGGAAGGAAAAAACCTTCTCATTTCATCAGACCTTAATAGGTTTTGAACAGGATGATCAACTGAGGCTGTTTTTCTCTTGCAGATCTGTTCATTACCATTTCATAATGTCAGTGGTTCCTTCTAACAGTCAAGATGCATTCATAATTTATTCAGAAACCTGAAAACATTACTAAACTGAATCTACTTAATTCTCTATGAATCAGCTCAGGCCTATTTTGGTAGCAATTTGTAACGAACAACAATTATAAGCCCAAAGGAATCAGTGCTCCTTTTTAGTTGTTAATGTTTTATACCCAATTATTGGTCCACTGCCAGATAATGATCCATAGAGCATTAGAACTGTGTATTAATATTATCTTTACAAATGCAATAATACTCAGTGGAGGATAAAGTTTTGATGGACTCCTCTTGCGTGCTAGTTAAAGCTCTACATTGTCAGGGGAGAAAAGTCTGCATTAGCACTTTGTTCTGATGGGACTGCTAAGAACAGGGTGACCTTCAAAATTTGGCAATAAAATAAAAATGGCAAACGGTAGCCACTGAAATCAACACAGAAAAGAACTTTGGGATTTATTTTGTGTTCAAAATTACTGAGATGCCACAGATAGGCAGAAAGCAGGGCTTACGAAAAGGATTTTAGGAAGCAGTAGAACATTCTGCGTTCTTCAGTTAAAAGTAACAATGATGAACCTTATGTCTTTCAGTGAGCAAGCCAACACTCAAGAGTTCTTTAAAAGGTGATCAGCTTTCATTCACTCATGGCCAGATCGTACTATTTTTGTCTGTTTTGAAGACTGAGTAATACTCATTAGTACAGGATGTCTGAGGGAGAATATATGAATCATTTTAAGAACTGCATTCTATAGATTCTACCTGGGAATAATACTGTGCACTTATCCAAAGAATAAATATTTGCCATTTTTATGCTGTCTTAACACACAGCCAAGATGTGGCTGCATATAGAAAATAAAAAACAACTCTTGCCATCTAGAGTGGCTTCTGCACAAAATGGAGAGTTTTGGAACACCCTAAGAACAGAGTCTAATAAACATTTCAAGCAGAACACTGATATGTTGATTCTGTTAATAATGGCAGAGTTTCAGTACATTGAAAACCAGTTTATATTATTGATGTTCCTTGCAAAGATCTCGCTTCCTGGATTTGACTCCTGACTAATAAAGGTCATTCCCAAGTAGTCTGCATCACAACACTCAGGAAGATGAGTGATGTCCTTCGTTGTTTTTACTATCAAGATCCCTGAGAACTATGATAGCTAAACAGCCATTCAAAAGTTGAGCTTTCACTTAATGCCCTGTTTGGTTTTGTTTCAGAAATACATGGTCTGTTCCTACTGTCACTGGGAATGAACAAGCGCTAAAACAGACCGATAGATTTGTCAGCACTAGAGACCAGCCATAGGATGTCCGCAGTCAAAAGCAGTTCAGATGAAAGGATGAGGGTGCATCCTTTCCAAAGCACAAAAAACCCTAGAGGGCCTTTAATAAGATCTCTCTGAAACACCCAGGCATCTAATTGCCATTGTCTACAAAGAGAATTAGGATCTGGGGTGGTTTTAAAAACTCCACTAGGTGCCTCTACATCTTCAGGATCTTAAACACCTTTAAAAACTTGCCATAAGGTCCTCAGCAGGTAGCTTCTGCAGCCTTCTATGTTCTCAGAAACAGGCAGAGATAGAGATAAATGCTGTAGCAGCCGTGTTTTGATCAGAGCAGTAGCAAACATTCAGCATCTTATGTATTCTTTTCCCTTCTACATGGCAACACTGATGACAGTCAGGTATTTTTTTGATGTAAAACTGTTAATTTTCAAAAATACGTATGTCCTGTTCCCCTGAACACAGTGGGGAAACAGCACTTGCTCAGTGCTGTGAGCTGCTTTTTTCTAGCCTGAGCTATCTTTCTACCCTTCCAGCTTTCTTCCAGGGTCATGTTACAAGTGTCTTCATTTTCCTGCCCATTCTCCCTCTGCCATATTGGTTCTGTCTGCTCTTTCCTTCCTCCGTAGCACTCAGATATCCTCTTCCTCCTCCCATACATTGAGGAATTTCCCCATTTCTGGCTTTGCATGGGGTCCACAATGAAACTCCTTCCTCCATGTAGCTCAGCTCCTGTCTGGTATAGCCTTAGCTTAGATTTTCAAGGGTGTCTCAGCTATCATACTTCATAGAACTTTAATCACTTCTTATGTCTATCCCGAATGTACAGCAGCTCTTACACATACCAAGTGTACATGTATATTACTTCCCCAAGTAATATACCAAACCACAGGTAACCTATTCACACAAAGCTATAAGTTGTGCTACACAGCCCATCATCAACAGCATAGAACCCAACACACTACAGATTCCACTATCCAATTCAGACATTGTAACAAAAAGCACCTCGTTAAAACTCATACATTAGCATTTCACACAATTTAGGACTAGTTGGAATGAATTTTACTCTGAATTGCAACAACCAAGTTCCCTGCTACTTTAGTTCCCAACAATGACTTTGTATCCTCTTCCAAAGATACTCTGCAGCAGGAAAAGAAATTGCTAGAGAAAAAAACACTATGAACAAGGAGACTCAAGTGAAAGCATGGTGGGAAGGAGCTCATTGCTCATCTCTCCCTATAAACCGGAGTATGGAATTGAAAAGTACAAATACAGCCTGGAATGCAGCTTTATCTATCTAAACTTTAATAACACATATAGAGATACAGCTGAATTTGTAGTAGTGCTGCCAATGGTGCACACAACGTAGCTAATAAACAGAACATAGTAATTTCTTTCAGAAGTGGGTTCGCAGCCAGTCGAGTCACAGAATGCCACAGTGGAAATCACTGGAACCTCCTTCTTGTATTTCAAATAGTGCAATCAGTAAAAGCATCAGGGACTAAAAAAAAATGATGAAAACTTTTTTTACCTGAGGCAAAAGCCAAAGCTTGCTACTATAACACCCAAACGGAAATAATCAGTCCTTGGCTTTTCAAGTGGTAAAAGCAAATAGGTTCTATTGCATGCAATTAAAAGTATACTATGTATCGAATTCATTGCTATTGAGAGTCAATAGGATTTTCAGGCTGTAAGCACAAGTTCCTAACAAAATATTGGTGATTACTACTCCGAACTAATATAGTATAAATAATGTCAGAAGAGATTCTTCATCCTTAGAAAGAACCTCAGCGGGCAGAAAGCACCTTTCCTAAGTAGAGACTGCACTTATTATGCCATTATGATACGGTATCATGAAACACCTTAAAAGAAATCCAGCATCTTTTCTTAACAAGCAAAACTTACTCCATTGAAAAAGATTAACTTCATTTCCAAGGCAACACCACCACCACTACCCACCAAAACTCTTCCTACTTTAGTGTCCTTATCAAAAGTAACTCAGAAAACCCCCTGGCATTAATCGTTGCTATGTTTTTTCAAAGGCTGATCTGAACATCAGAGAGAAGCCTTTAAGTTTGAAGAAGCCCTTTGTTTGATGATGTTTGGGCTCAGCATGACATCTACTTTTTTCTATGTCCTGTTTTTATTTTGAATGCAAGATAATAACCAAACTGTAGTTAGACCTGGATAATAAGTGAAAAATGCAGGGAGTTTAAACATCTTATTTCTCATTAGTGACATTCTGCCTAGCAAAGCTAAAGGATCACATGCTGCAGTTAATATATTACTTCAGTTTAACCCTCCACTACTTATCAAGCAATTTCATGAGAATATTTTCAAGAGGGAAGTCAAATTGACAACTTTACACGATGAAGACACATACAGCACAGGAGATAACAAAGTTTATTCTTTCAGGTAGGCTTTTTTCCCCTCCCCTCTTGGTACCTGTTAGTAATTAAAACATTCATTGGCAATCTGGTGACAAGGCACTTGATCTTCATTTAATTATGGATTGCTTTGGTTTTGAATCAGGAACAACAATGACTATATGGAGGTTCACACTGCTTTTGCTGTTATGCTTCCTGAGTGTTTTCTCATGCGAGTGGTGGGAATAGAAAGAAAACCAAAAAAAATCTAACAGAAAAAAAGAACTGCCTTCAACAGGAAATAAATAGTTTGTATTGCATTTAAAATATAAGATATGAAAATTACTTAAAAATTAGTAATTTCATGGACAAACCTAAAATATGAAAAGGTTCTGTAGATCAAGCATTAAGGAAAAAGATTGAAACAGAAGATGACCAGTGCAGCATGGCTGACACTGAATGAAAAGACCAAATTCTCTACTGCTGGAAATAACCAAAGAAAAGGAGTCAATCATGGCCAAAGTCTTTTCACCAGTGATCAGCTACAATAAATCCAAGAAGGCACTGGGGAATCCCCTCAAAATAAAAATGTGTGTTTGCTGTATTCACCCACATTTTGGGCACAAAAATGTTGCCACCATAAAGGAAACACAAAGGCATTTTTCCAATGAGTGTAATGAAATTTCACAGACTTTGCAAACAAAAATACAATGCTGTATTAAGGCAGGGAAAAGAATTAAAGATAAAAAATAAAAGGAAGGGGCAAAGGCTGTCTTTACAGTAGAAACACAGGAATGGCCATTCAGTTCAAGGGGTTAAATGCAGGTACCTTGCAGCACGCACATGCAAGTCAATTCCAAAAGAGATTAGTGCAAATGAGAAGTATAATCAGGATGGGAGGAACCCTCTCATTCTACCATAAACATCTCCCTATTTCACTGAAGCATAAACACAGAATAAAGAAGGGGGTTCGGTGAAAAGATCATTATTAACCTGCCCTAAGGATAGTACAGTATGTATAACCCCTGAGGTTCATACAGGCACCTGCCTCCAGATTGGCTGCGGAAAGGACAATTTATCATAACTGAATGTGTAGGAGTTGGGGAGGACACAGTGGTCATCGCCTGCGCTGGAATTTATGATGGAAAAGAAAGTTAATTAAGTTCTGTGGTCAGTGCTTAAGGGAAAAAGTAGAAGAGCTCCCAAATGCAATTCCTTGCTGGAACAGATATTTTGGCAGAAGTTGCTAATTACTGTATTAAACTGTTAATTTGGCAAGAGAGAACTCATTTTCTTGCAGCTCTTTTTCAGGGAAAAGTGCATAGAAACAAAACAGTTCTGTCATCTGGCCTTTTGTTGTCAAAAAGTAAAGTACACCTGGCATACTCTGTAGTCACTAACATCATTATAGCACAGCACATAACTGAGTGGCAGAGTGTGAGTAATAGGGAGAGGAAAGTAAGAGGCTTCTGAAATCAGTGGGAAAGCAACTAGTTTAAGGAAAAATGCAAATGTGAGAACACATTTGGCTAAAATAGTACAACTACAAATGGGAATGTAGGATAATTCAGTGTAAGACATCAAATGACTAACAGGGCCCTTACTGCATGATATGACCCAGCATTTCTGTCTTTTGCAAACCCAATAAATTAGTTTTATGTTGCATTCTTATATATATAAAATCACAGGGATAAATAATCCTTAAAGGGCTGAAATCCTCAGGACAAGACAGACATCAAGTAAAATAATTTAGTCGACATCTGCTCCAGCCACATGACCTGGACTACCTAAAGATTCCCAGCTTAAGAGCCTTACATGTTCTGAAGCCAACTATAAGACACTTCATTAGAGATGGGCATGAAACACAATGCAAAGATCTGCATTCACACTCTCCAGATACAGCTACACATCACAGCTTTTGCCTGTGTAGAATATGGGCCAACAGCAAGAAGCAGGACTGTTTCTGGTTATTTTTCCATGCTATATATCACCACATTTTTTCATTTGCACCTCCTTTGTGAAGCTTCTTTTCCTTTGAAAAAGAAGCCTGAACTTCCTACTGTAATACTAATGGTAAGAATTGGGATTCATCAGTGAATTAGTGCAAACAAAACTGGAAAGAAAATACAGACAAGACTCTGCACACCAATCACTGTAAGAAAAGTTTGTAAGCCAGTTCTGACATTGAAACAGAATAGCCCAGTGGTCAAAAAGGTCTCAGAAAGTCCTAGATATGCTGGCCTGCGAAACAGATACGTGAAATTAAGAGGGACTTCTGCAAATTTACAGCAGCTAGGTGTAAAGGGGAACCAAAGGAGAGCAAAATGTTCTTTGCTTAACAAATATGCCCTCAAATAAAAAAAAAATTCCACTCCCCAGTCAGGCACAGTATCTTCAAGAGCTACAGCATGACATCTTACTGAAGATAGGTCAAGATAACATAAATTGTTGGAAAATTGGAGCTAACCAAGACAGGCATCAGAAAAAAAAAGAGCCAATTCTTTATAAAAGGAGAGCAAATGTAGTTTTTGCTTATATTTACTTCCTGTGTTCAGGCAAAAACTCTGCATGGACAATCCTGATCGATTCTTTCAACTTTATCAGAATACAAATTTAACCAAGTAATTTTTGCTAACAGATAATAATAGGTGAATGCAAAGAATGTAAAAATACACCCCTTGAGCCTGGGGTGCAAAGGGAGAGGGGGAATAGAATTCTGTTTCATTTTAACCCATAAATACATTTAAAATTTGAAAAAACCTAAACTCACAAAGTATGAGATAACAAATTGAATTAAAACTAAAGCAAGCATTCAGTTATAGTGGTTTTAGTAAGGGAGGAATGATTTTTGTTTACTTTTTAAGCCTTTAATCCTTTTCAAATTACATTTTCCATAAAAAGCGAAATTCAGTGGGCAAGAACACTCGGTATCCTCAAGGATGTATTTTTCTACAGTGAAATGTTACATTAGAAAAAGAAGTCACTTCTGCTTACCAGGATTTCAAGATGTATAATAGCATTATTAGTATAAAATTCACTAAATTACAACATTTAATGTGAATGATGAAGTGCAAATTACATGGAAAAGCTATATGCACATTCAGTGATAGGATTTGGCCCGCTACTTCATTTTTCTTCTCTGAAGTAGAAAAAACAGAATTTGTTTCTTAATTTTAATGCATGTTCATGCCTTAAACTATGTTTTTTACTTGACTTTCAACAACTACAGTATATGAAACAAAAATATATTCCTCTTTATACATATTTTATAATTTGTTTCAAGTTGCATCTTAAAAGGTATTTAACTTTTTCTCCTGGATCCCGATTTTAGTTAATGGCAGTAGAAAAGTCACTGTCCTTGATCTAGAATTGTTTAGTAAGAAGGAGTCAAGGCTAGAGGCACATGAAAACATGTCAATCAGATGTAATTGCTCTCTAAAAGAAACCCTATCAAACTGAAGAACTAACACTGAACACATGGATTCACTGCAGCACCTAATCTACTAATGAGCTCAGCTTGTTATTTTCAGGCTTGCTATTCAAAAAGTTCAACATAAGAAACATGACAGCGAAGGACAACATTGCTTAAATAGTTTTAGATAATATATATTACAGGTGGAGCCAGTAACATCACCGGTAGTTAAGGCTGCTCAGCACCTCCCATGGCACTTCCCTTGCCACTCTGTCCAGCTTCAACTGCTTGGGCTGAAGTTTTCTATACACAGTTTTTCCTCTTATGATTTTTGTTAGCACAGAATCACAGAATGGTAGATGTTAGAAGGGACCTTTGGAGATCATCTAGTCCAACTCCCTGCTAAAGCAGGTCCACTTAGCCCAGGTTGCACAGGAATATGTCCAGGTGGGTTTTGGAAAGCCTTCAGATAAGGAGACTCCACAACCTCTTCGGGCAGTCTGTTCCAGGGCTTTGTCACCCTCAAGATACAGAAGGTTTTCCTTATGTTTAGGTGGAACTTCCTGTTGCCCTTTGTCCTATCACTGGGTACCACTGAAAAGACACTGTCTCCATCCTCTTGACACTCACCCTTTAGGTATTTAGAAGCATTGATTAGATCCCATTATTTTATCCTAATTTATTTTGTCCTAATTTTCCCCACTATTTTGTCATCACAGGAGAAAAAGTGGCATTAAGGACAGAAGGAAAACGAAGGGAAAAGTGGTTTTACCATAACATCTCAGCAGTTAGACAACTTTTACCCCAGAGGTGACTGGCTGTGTTCTTGGCAATAGGTCTGCTCCTCCTCTCAGTATGGAATCGCCATGTCTACTCTGCTTCTGCACCCAGCTGGACAATAACCCTGGTCCCTCCAGTGCTACTCTTAACAGTTACCATTGCTGACTGCAAAAGTTTACGCAGTTCATTTAAAGGAATGTTCCTGTTGCTGAAATCTGAGACTACCAATTAGTCTGCCAAAATTAGCATCTACTGAGATCCACAGGAAAGGATTCATACACAAAAACTCATGGCGCTAACATTCTAATATCCACATCTGCTTCAGGTTGCAAACTGAATGCCCAGTAGCATATAAATATGCTTCTTGTGTACATCTTCTGTCTTATTTTCATTAGGTGAGATATAATTCCTATGATCCATAGCAAAAAAAAAAAAAAGGAAAGATGGACTCATACTCAAGACAGAGGAGGACTAAGAACTTCATTCTGACTGCTGCTTTTTACCAAATGATCTTAGAAGTTTCCTTGCAGAACTTAGCTGTAGATTCAATCAGTAAAAACATTAATTTGGGAAGCAAATACTAAGAAAGGAGATGGATTATCCAGTGCAAAGATAGCACTAGTAAGACATCAAATACACAGCCTGGAAATTAGAAGTCATCTGGGATTTTCAGGAGCTGGATCTTGCTCACATCTTAATGTTAAATCAATCAGATCAGAGGTTCAGAAATGTATTTTTCTTCAGGTCATCTTGGCAAAAATATGGGTTAAAAAGAAGTGCTTTTCATGTGGCACAGTCCATTTTTTAAATAACATGGTCATTTTAACCCATTTGAGTCACTAAGGGTAGTGAAAATGCCTTTCATCTCTTCTGCTTTTTTCTTGAGAGTTAGTTTTTGTTTAAAAGGTCCTAAGTTCGATAGAAGGCGATGAGGAGCTTTTATGACTTTCAGTAAATAGCTTGGGTACTACAAGAATGTCCTCTTAATTTGTTCTGGATTTCCCATCTACAACAATCCATGACTACCCAAGTGGCTAAAAAGAGTGTACCCTTTGTGTTCTAGATGTCCAATCTGTAATTTCTGGAAGTGCTAAAAATTTCTACACCTGACCAAAATCAAGAGGAACTCTACCAGAGAACATACACAACTAAGCACCCCGAAAAAAACAGGTCCTAAGTGTCTTAGACAAAATACCTGGATAAGTCTGTAACAATCATTCTGAGGCTCGGTCCACCCTTTGTAAAATGGACATAGGACTTCCCCCTTCCGAAGCAAGAAGGAAAATTAATGTATAAATATTTGAGAAGCATTTTGCAATGATATTGGTGAGCAGCCCAGATAAGCCTACATGGAAGTGACAAGTTCTCTAATTAGAGTAGGTTTTGAGTATTTCCTAGATAATGTGACTTAGGACCACACATGAAAGAAAAAAGCTAAAATTCTGAACTCAGA
Organism: Megaceryle maxima; assembly: GCA_024605025.1. Classification (NCBI taxonomy): domain Eukaryota; kingdom Metazoa; phylum Chordata; class Aves; order Coraciiformes; family Cerylidae; genus Megaceryle; species Megaceryle maxima. The sequence continues at coordinate 21,977 of JANHGN010025045.1, read as the reverse complement.
GAACATAACCCATCTGTGCAGTGAATGAGGCAGTGGTCCTGTAGGAAAAAAACAGCATGCGATGCAGTAATTAAAGACTGTTCATGAAACAGCCACAAAGCAGGCAAATGCTTTTAAAGGAGCAACCTGAATGCTGGCCTTTCCTGACTTGAAAGTTTCACTTTGCAATCTTAACATTTTCAAGAATTTTTTTACGACACATGATATAGGCTCACTTAGAACAAGTGCATGCATAGAGTACATTAATATTTTCTAAAAACTCTTTAGCATTTACTGGGAAAGACTGCTCTTTCTCTTTCCATCCAACAAATGAGGTTTTAACAGTTATAAAGCTGTAAGGACTGCTTAAGGAATTATACAGTTCAAGCTTCTTGGTTTTAATGTGATGGTGCAAAGAACAAGCTGGTTTGTGTTTGCAGAAAACAAAGGAAATCCGGAGGGGAAAAAAACCAAGAAGGCTCTTCCCCTTTCCTGACAACAAACTTCTATTATGACCCAAAGACTCTCTAATATCCATCCCTAATTCCCTGTCATCCTCCTGTAAATGCTAGAAAGTGCTGCAATTTGCAGCAGCTCGTGTGCTAGACATTTTCATACGTACGCTAACTCAGTAAGAATGGTAGAGGGCTCAGTATGCAATCCTAGGCAAATGTGTAAAGGACAACTCGACCGAAAACTGTATAAGGGCATGGAGCACAAACTAGGGTGTCTCCTTGTACAATCTAACTAGTATATGCAGTTGTTAAAGAACCCAGTGAAATGGACCCAGTGGTCCATTGTGCTGAATCTCCGGACGCATGGATTCAAAGATGCCTGTTTCCCAAAGGCTGGCCATGCCATGAAGCACAAATACACCCTGCACAGGGGAGTTTGTTTTCTCTCAACTCCAGTTCTCATGAGGCTTGTTTTCCAGATCTGAAGGTTGCATCTGCAATAGTAGTCATGTCACAAGTTAAACCTATCCAAAACTCAGTTTGCCTCTCCTTATTTCCTTCAACAACCAAGCTGTCTGAACCTTTCTATGCCTCCTGAGGGCTGGAGGTCTCTAACAATTTCTCTCTTATCAGCCTGTTCACAGAGAAACTCTATAGTTTCTCTACACCTGCTACATACCTGTCAGCAGTTGTTTTGAGAAGCACCAGTCAGGTGCAAATCTCCATTAGCTTAGAGAAAAGTGTGTCTGAGACCTAAACTAGCACTCATGAAAGTCAGTTGTCATGGGATTTGATTTCCATATGAATCTTCCCACAGACTACAACAAAACCATCAATCAAAATACTTGATCATTTCATCTATGTTTGTATTATTTTGCCAGGCATGCAACAAGCAGAAAAGCCAGAAGTCACTTAGATTTCTGACTAGTTTAGTAGCATTCCTAAGGCAAATCACCATTCTTTAGGCTACTTGGCAATTTACAGAAGTTAGAAAATGAAATATCCTTCGGGCAGGTTATGTCACAGTGGCCAACTGTGTGTTCTTGCACTTTCCTCTTAGGAGTATGCCTCTGGCTGGATTCATAGAAAGAATACTGGAAATCATACAAGGGAACATAGGGAAGTGATTCCAGAACTTAAATCCAGACATCCACTTCAGTGATTAAGCTAAGCAGTTGTCCTGAACAGGGCCATTCAGAAGGCTTTAGAAAAAGTTAACAAAATTAAGTCTTTTGACTGTATTGTAGAATAAACTGCTAATTAAGCAAGGAAGTATATAGTTCAGCATTCAGGCAGAGATTATAGTTTTCTTTGCTGCACCAGTGTTGTTCCATCCCATTTGAGTCCAGGACCAGGGTAAGAAAGCTCAAAGATTAATATGACTCTGGTTTAGCAGTCTCCTGCAGTATAATCTTTCATCTCCAACTTCATGAACCCGCACACCAAGTACAGTTGGTCAGCAGATCTGAGAGTCCCCAGACCAGTATGTCTGGCATCTAGGGTCACAGGGTGGGAGAAATGCTGAAGCACTATATAGCCCTGGAAATCCCCTGCCTTCTAGAGGAAGCTCCATGATAAAAGATGCCTCATTTTCCAGCCTTATGCAAACAGCAACGTAGTATCTACCAGATTTCAACAAAAACATCAGTCAACTTTAAGAATATGAGAACATAATAATTTTTAGAGACCAGGAGATCTGTGAGAGCCTAGTGCAGAATTCATACACTCATTTATTACCTATTATTGCTGCTAAAGAAGCAAATCTGTGAATCTGCTGTTTCTATAGGGTCACAAAAAGAACCAACGAGCTTATTACACAGTTCTGACACATTTTAGATAATAAATATGTACAAGCAACAGATGTGATTTAATAGAATTCAACTGGCTGCTCTTCCACACAGGAATCAGAGGGTTCAAAAATACCATCGTAGAAAGAGGAGGTGAGGAGGAAGGCAACAAATCTTCTGTTGTCTGATTGTTGTAAAATATGTTATAACTGAAATACATTTAACTAGTCATCTTCTGTTTGGGGAATTCACAGTGACTGAGTTCCAGTTCATTACTTTGAGGGCTATGGTGCTATTGTCAAGGCCTCAAAACCAGTAAGATGGCCTAACCCCCAGGTTAGAGAGGCTACAATAGCAGAAAGGCAATTATACTGTAGGAAAAATGTTGTCCACTAATCAGCTAGCAATCAATTACTAAGAAGAGAAGATAACCCTATCTCCACTCAAGCTCTTCAGTATTAATAGTGCCATCATGTAATTACTTTAGGCATGGGCAGGTGCATGAAAGGACAGGCTCTATAGTACACTGCACCTAAGATTAATGAGTTCTGTCAATTTGCCCAGCAGACATCTGATTCTTCAGCTTTATGTAGCCACTAGTTTTACACATGCCTCAGGGCTTTTTTTTGCTGAAAAAATCAACTACTAATTTAAATACATCCAAAAACCTTACATCTTAAGAAAATCCCTAATTTTACTAGTAAGACTGCACTGTAAGAAAGATCTCTAATATGAATATTAATACAGGATGTTTTCCTGTTTCAGTAATTCTTTAGTTTAGTCAATGAGTGAAACACAAGATCCTACAAGCATATAATACCTCCTAGAAAAACTGACAGCACACAGTTCTGCAGTCACAACATCCCGAATTTCACTCACACAATCAATCCCAATAAGCAAGGAAAAAAAGAAAAAGGAAAGAGAGAAAAAAAAATGTTTCAGTAAATAAGTCATTGCTCAGAAGCCAAGACAAAGCAAATAGAGAAGCACTTTGCTGCTAAGTTCGCAAACACGCTGAATGAGTACAGCTGCCAAAAGCAGAATCATTCTCTCTGACAAGCTACAGCCCACAGAGTTAAGTCAGGGATACGTAGGCCTATGGGTCAAGAAAGAAATGCCTTAAAATAGAATTTCTATCTGGAAAGTGGTTTCTTTTTTCCTTTTAAAGTTATAGCTACCATAGTCTGCAGCAAAAAAAAAAAAAAAAAAAAAAAAAAAAAAAAAAGATTTCTCAAATGACATGTGAAAAATGAAACATCTTCCCCATTTGGGAAGTGTACGAACAACTCCCATTCCCAGAAAAATATGACCTATTCAGGATTTTAAGAGACATTCACTCTTACTTAAACCCTGTTTCAAGAAGGTGCTTAAAGTCTTGCTTAAATCTTTCAAAAATAATCCAAGATATTTAAAGGCATTTAGCTACTTAAACATGCAGACAGTCTCTCAAAGATCCTCTTAGGCATCTCTCTGAAGGTTTAGGCTCTTAAATACCTTTGAAAATATGGCTGAAAGTGGTTGGCTGTACATAGACGCAGCCCTCATGGAACAGCACACTGATCTTGTGTTTCTAAGTACAATCTTCAATAATAACATCAGTAAAACTAAACGAAAATAATAAAATTATAAAATAAAATCATAAAATAAGAAGAGCCTGAACTCAAAATCAAAAATTCAAGCACTACAGCTAAGGAAGTTACCACTCATCAGCCCAAATTTCATTAACCAATCATATCCAGGGTCCAATTCCCTCAACTGCAAAAAACTTAAGCTACCAAAAGGAACTATGACGAAGCTAGTAAGAAAGCATTAACTTATTAACTTTTTTGCTCCCACAGACAAGGGCTGAATTTGATCCTAAAATACCAGAGCAGCTTCTGCAGTATCAAAGAATCAAAATCATTGCCCTGGAAACAATGTCTTTTTATTTATTTATTTATTTATTTATTTTAAAGTAGTTCTTCCAAAACTTTAAGCCCCTAAACAAGGGTCTAAGCCAAAAACATGAAAAAAATTTTCCTCGAAGCTTTTTTGTGATAGGTTCAAGAACTGACCTATTTATTTCTGTCCAAAGTCAATGTCATCCTATTTGTTCCTTTTCTGTCACTTCTGTTTGATTATGGAAAACAGCTAACGGCGTCTATTTTTTTACCTTCCATTTAATGTCACAATTGACCACCCATGAAATCTTTCTCCAGACTACATTTATTGGATATTAGATTCTGCTAATTAATTCCCTGGATTAATTTCTTCTGAAGTAATGTTATCAATTGTTTCCAGTAAAGAAAAAACAGGCCAGCAGTAACTTGATTTTCACATAAATGGATTAAACCTCCACAAATGCAGTGGCTGAAGATATCATTGATCCATGCTCATTGGCTGCTGCTTCTGTTTCAATTGTTATTTGATATGGTAAAGGACAATAGAGTAGGAAATGGTTTTGATCTGAAGCAACTGTTTCTAAGAAGATACCAGCAACTCTCTCACAATACATAACTTATGCATTGAAAAGCACTAATCCCTAAAATTATAACTATTTCTGAAACTCACAGTTTATGGTTTGATCCTGAAAGATGCTCAAGTTCACAGAAGACATTTGGATTGAAGACACTCAGTATGCAATAAAAATGTGTGGGAATTACCAGGGGGAGGAACTATTCTACAGATTGAAAAAGAGGCAAAAAATATGAAGTGTCCTTGAAACTACAAACTGGATATCATCAGTTAATGATTTAACACAGAAAGCCAAAGACTGCTGTGTTAGTCAGCATTAAATAAGTTATGGAGAGAACTTCAAAGACATAATGAAAACTTAGGGATACCTCTCTTTCTGAAAGCTTTGGGAAATCATCACCAAATTCTTTTTTTTTTTTCCCACATCTGAAAACATTCATTATGCACTGAGGGTTGAACAGTGGCATAAGAACCCAAAGTCCACTTCTGAGCATTTTTCTTCCTTGACTCTGCTCAGTTATGACCACAAAACAAAGTAGGGTTGCTTCAATTTATGGCAGCTGACAAGAGGTTCAAAGGATATCAGAGAGGCTATTCCTTTCAGTTCTTCCACCATGATTCCACTTGATTCCACATGATTCCACCACTTAGATTCAACAGGAAGATTTAGATTCTGCTCGTGTTCTCTCTTTACCTGAATGACACATCCCAGACAGAGCAGGCAGTTTTTAGCACAAGTGCAGGAAATTAAAAAGAAGGAAAGGAAGGAAGGAAAAGTGAATGGAAAACAAATCTCCAAAGGGAAGGTACTACTGAATCCAGACAAACTGGATTTCATCTCATTGAAATTTCTGTTTGATAGAAGGGATTCCCAAATTGACTTCAGCCAGCTGCTGTGATGAGCAGCACTAAATAAGGAGCAGATAAACTGTTATCACTTCCTCTCTCATCTCACCTCAAAACTTTCTGCTGTGTAACCTCACTCCCTCCAACACAGGGTGCCAACACATTCCATTAGCTAAATGCACAGATTAAGGTATCAGGGCCTACCCCTACCTAATCTTTCCATACCAGCCTTGGCCATACAACGCCACTTCAGATATATAGGTCTCATCTCTTGCCAGGTTACTGCAGGTGTTGGCAACACATCAGAACATGCGTATCGCATAGAAGCTGTAGCCCAGCTGCTTGTGTCACCAAGGCGTTGTACAGCTGTACAACAGGAGAGCAGTTCCCACATCATCTGTACTAATGCATTCTACAATAGGAGAAAGTACTCCTGCATACTCGCCTTGGACACCCTGAGAAAAATTCTCATTTATTTTGCATGTCTCATTCCCACTGACTTCCAGAGACAAACTGGGTTCATTACACAGCATTTCTGTCACATCAGTAAACTGCCCTTAATTCTGCTTTAAAGGATTTAGGCGGCCTTATCTGGCCTGCCTCTGAAGAACTCCTGCATAGATCTTGAAACATTTTGCTCCATCTTTCCTGATAGTTTTACCAACAAATTTAACATTGAAATACATTTCCTCTGCATCTCACAGACTCCAGACAATATGAAACAACCTTTCTTTGTTATTTTCTTTACCACAATTTGAGTAGAAACAGATTTTGCCACTGCAGAATCTTCTGAAGCTGCACAGAATGGCAACTTTAATACTTTTTAAAATTTTTCTATAAATTCTGATACATCCTTACTATTCTTAATAATAATGTACTAAATATTTAAAATATTTTCATATCCATAATATTTACAGCCCAGAGGAGTCTTCACATACTATATCTTTCATTCTCAGTAATTCATTAAGAAAATGTTATGATACAAAGAAGAGTCTGCCTGAATATTGTGAGTATTCACATTTCTTGTTTATTTAAACTGCTTAAGCTGTCAGTGTTTATGAAAGAGTTATCACTGTAGGAAACTTGCAATATAAGTTAAAGAATGTCATGGTAATAAAAAAAAAATAGAGTCTGAAGAAGTTTCTAACTGTTTCAGATCCTGCTCAGCAGAATATCACCAACTGGTTATTATACTCAGTTCATTTGATTAATTAGCTTCATAAATTAGTACAAATTATCCTTATAGCTCTGTGGTGTTAGAAGCTTTCTGTTTTGAACATGTATTCTGCCTGGAAAAATAGTGACTGCTTATTCAGTAAGTCTTCTGCTCACATAAAAATTGATATCACCAAGAGAAATAAGCAAAGAATCGCATCCCATTTTAGCACTACACTTTTTCACAGTACTGTTGAAGAGTACAGCAAAGGCCGAAAAAAATATGGAAAAAAAGAAACAATCTTGTCTTCTGGTAGATATTTATTCACTTAGCATGTCACAGCCAACTGCCTTCCTGCAAGCAGAAGTGAGCTGAACTTCTGAACATACATGGTGATATTTTAGTTCATGCTTCTCCCCTTGTTCGTCTCACTATGACCAAAATATTCACAGATCTATTTTACTATGCTTCACATTTCTCTTTAAAACCTACTAACACTGCAACCTTCACAGAGCACAGCTTGCCCTTAAGAGTCATGCAGGACAAGAATGGAGAATCATTGCTGATCAGCTTTTTCTATCCTTTTGTTGCCACCAAAAAGCACCAAACGACTTGTCTAACTTATTAGGTGATGGAATAATCCACACTTTCTTTTCATCATCCATTTATACCCAGTACAGCTATATGCAAAATATGAAAGAAAACAAATATCACATTTTGTGGTGAGGTAGGGAGCTATGCTTTCTTTAACAAATACTATCTTCACTCGCACAAGAGAGCTAAAGAAAGCAGTTAGGAGTTTCTGAATCCTTTCAGATCAGAAACAAAAGGATTTGAAGGATATTTATGTAACCATATGTTACAATTCATGCTTAAAATGCCCTTTTTCATAAAATTAGCTGTAGGGTGAAATCAGACATTTTCTATTAGCACAGAGCACTCACTGTAGTGGACTTTGATCTACCCAGTTCCTATCTAATCTACCTAATTTCTAAGAAACTGCAGGGCTGCTTTGACAGGATCAGCTGTTAACATCATACGAATACTTTCTGGGTGTCAAATGCGAGAGATTTCAATCAGAATATTTTCAGTAACACCTCTTCTCTGTGGTGGACAGGTTGCTGAATTCCAAATTCAGTGTGCAACTCTCTCGTCTCATCAAACTTGAAGGAAGCAGATGTGAGCTTGAGAAGTTTAGAACTACACTGCCTGGGTTAATCATATCAGCTTCAATGTGCCTGCTTTTGTCAGACAGGTAGATGTTACAAACAAAGTTATACGTGGAATTGGAACTCTACCATAGATTTACCATTTCATTATCATTAGTCTTTTTTTTTCTGTAGCCTACCAATTGAATGACCTCTGTCTTGTAACGATATTGGACAAGTTCTCCTGATTGTATTTGCTGGTTTGGTTTTGTTTGGTATTTTTAAATTATTAATCACTTCTTCCAGAAGTGCTCTTGAAAGGTCCTATACACCACTGGAAGATCACACTGATGTAATCTGAGAGAAATGAGTAGGATAAAGACAAGAAAGGAGTGGGGAAGATTTAAAATAGAACCCCCAAACTTCCTCTACAAATCCCAGTAGTACCATAGGAAAATTCAGGCTGGAAGAACACCAGCAGGTCTCTAGCCCAAACCCCTGCCCAGAGCAGTCAGATCAGGTTAAACAGGGCTTAAACTAATTTGGTGTTAAAAACTTCCGCAGATGGACACTGCACACACAGCCTTTCTGCATACTTTATTCCAATGCCTGACTGTCCTCAGAAAGAGTTTTTCCTTACATCCAGGCTCTCCTCCTCCCACTGTGGACTGCTGTCAATAGCCTGCCTGCCTCTTGCTACCCTCTGCAGAACTTGTCCCTCATTGCCTGTAGTTCTAAATAGAGATCAGTTCTGGAGATTCTTTGGAGTGACCCCCTCACCTCCACTACCATTCCTCTTCTAGTCTTTCTTTAAAGTAGGTGAAAAGCTTGTAAAGACAGCTCTTATTCACTGCTCTGCAGCAGATGAGGGGTTATAGACAAGTGCTCTGCCTGGAAAAATAAGCCTTTCAAAGAATGGCAGAGGGTTCTGCCACTACAAATACACTTTAAAGGGACACTTTTTGGTCTGAATTCATCGTTTGGGAAAGGAGCAGGTTCCACAGAAACCCACTGCTGCTGTAGAAGGGCCTGCTCCTCCATATCGCCTTCTGCAACTTTTTAATATATGTTATATTACAGGACTGTTTGGGTTTTTCTTTTCTTTCCTCCTTCCCCAACACCTCTTTACTCCCTTTAGTTTCTGTAGATAATAACTTTATACTCAGAGAAAACCCTTAATACTAATCACTCAGAGATATTTGCCAAGGCACCCTGGGGGCTCTGATTCCCAAGTCCCATTGAATTTCTGAGGGAATCTGGCACCAAACCCCTTCAGGTTCTTTTAAAAAATGTCATTCTTAAATTAATATCGTGCAACTGGAAGTATTTGCTCTGAGTATTAAAAACATCTTTCCTGTTCTGCTAGTTTAATTTTCTAAACGCTTCTTCTCACAGATTGCCTCAATAGCCACATCAGGGTAAATCTAAGAGGAGTAAGAATAAGCTTCTCATTCAGTCACACAGTACACTCCCGCTTGATTGGAATGGATATTGTACATAATATGTCCCTGCAGATGTTTTCTCCAGTGGGGCACACTGAACTTCATTTAAATGCCAAGGCTCAAAATCTAAAACAATGTGACTTTAACAAAAAATCTGATGAGGAATTTGATGAGAAAATGGCAAGAATTCCTGTGGCATTTGGGTAACAATTTCAAGCCTTCGTTTTAATAGAATAAACAGGATCATATTTCATTCAAATCTGGCAATGAGATGAGCTTTGGGTATTACATTGATATAAACCAATAAAGAATTTGCAAATTTGAAGCACTAATTAACAGACACAATATTAAATGAAAAAAGTTTGCTCGAGGGGCAAATATATTTTGAAGACTTTAAACTTTTATTAAAAGACAATTTTGAATAGCTTCTGCATTTGACTATTTTGTTAATTTCAAAGAGGGGGATTCCTGTGTTTTTAACCTAGCATGTTTAATATTGTTGGAATATAAATGAATAAAACGTTTCACTCCTTCCTTCCTGAAATAATAACTCAATGTCATGTTACTTCAAAAGAAAAGAAAAATACCTCATAAGTTGAACCTACACAGCCAAGAGCTGTGTAAGAGGATGTTAGTATTTTATTATCTACATTGAACTCCAATGCTCTTTCTATTAAATTGCTTTTTTTTAATCTTACAGTGCTGAATTGAAAAGCACTCATATTTACAACCTGAGTCCTAGTAAAAACATATAAACAAACAAACAAAAATCAGAAGTTTTAGTTTAACAGTCACATATGTACCATAGCAAGAGGATTTTTTTCTCTACCTAATTGCAATGCTGCACATAGTAGCCTTCTTGATACTACAATATCTAAGACTTATGTATCTAAAGACTCATACTTCAGAAAATGGGAATGTCAGCTAGAATATTAAGGAATGAAATCTATGAGACCGACCTTCACATAGGATATTAGAGACTGTTTTTTGAAACAAGTGGTTATTTCATCCCAAGCATAATACCATCAAAATCTGCTGACGATAAAGTCACCTGCTCTGACAACTCAGCAGCGGTGCTGCACTTAAAAGCTGTCACATATTTAATTCATTAGCAAGCCAGTTATCTTTTAGTTTTAAAGAAATTAAGGATTTTTTCACTTCTAAAGGTGAGGTACCATTTCTTCTTTTACACTCTATATGATTACCCTGCACCTGTATCTAATCCTACAATGGTAGGTCCATGCTCCCTTGTACCTTATCTTAGGTGATGCCTCCATTTTTTCTAGCCACTTTCATTTTTCCTGTCTTAATACAGTTGATTGTGATACCTTTTTTTTTTCCGTTTTTTATGTAAAGAAAAATTATGAGGTAAGTGTTTAGAAAGGTAATTGATCTGTAGTTTAGAGATAAAAGGCCTGATCTTTCCCTCTGATACTGAATGCGCATCAAAGTCAAGTTGAAGCACTTCACATGCACTGCTTAATGAAAACTTGTAGAAAATGGAGCATAAAAAAAGCCATTAGCCATAAAAATAAATGACAAGGAGTTCTGCAACCTATTCACTGAAGATTTGTGTATCGCTTGGATTCAAAATTTATACAATTTACAGACAGACATGCAATAATGCATTATTTTTATGAACACCTGATTCACACAACCCCACATGTAGAGTGTGTAATCTTTATGCCCATAAATCTGCACCTGAAGAACGCCCAGAGTAGTTTGGGGCTAGGATCCAAAATGAGGAAGCATGTCTATTTTTAAAAGGCAGACACTGAAAGTCCACAGAAAAACAAATGCAAAGTTTAGAGGCAGAATGAAATCTGTGTCTTCTCCTTTACCCCAAAGCATAGCTAAGGATTATAGGAGATACCCCCACACCAGATCAGTGGTCAATGTGTGATAATTTGCTGACAGGTCATCCATACTTCCTCATGCTTCTATCCCAACTTTACAGCTTGTTCAAAAACCAAGGGGGAACCATCTGTGGTATATAAAAGGCATAAAGGCACTAACTGTGAATACGAATATGCATCCTCCCTGGCAGAAGCCAGAGCAGAAGCCTGGGTCAACAGAGATATGATCTGGATGGAGGACGTAAAAAAGGGTCTCTGTCCCATGTATCATGCCCCAAGACATGTGAAGAGCAGGACAGTCCCCTTAAAACCCTTCCTAAAACAATGCCCCCATAAGCCCACCGCAACAAAGTCAGTGTTATTCTGCTGTTAAATCCCATTATTTATTTCCCTAGAATAAGAATGTGATGCAAACAAGTGCTTCAGAAGCGAAGTGAAATATAAAGGCTGTTGGGCTTGCTTCCTGGGCAGCTCTTCCACAAATAACAGTGAGCTATTAGAGAAATTACCTAATCACAAACTGAGGGAAGAAGTTTTAGGTGTAGAGAGCAACTACATTATGGACAAGTAAACAAATGGATGCAGTAAACTAGTATGGGATATCACAGCACTACAGCTCCTTTGTGCTAATTCCCCCATTGTTGCCGCATCACTGAGGAGTACTTGATCTTACATTTATCAGGAGTTAAGAGAAATCAAGCCTGCAGTTTCCACTGCAGTGCTGCCAGTTCATGTTTTAGTTTTATGGAGTCAGTCACTTGTTTGCCCACCCATCTCATTACAGAATTAAATAACAGATCATTTCTGTGTGAAAAGAAAATTCTGTATTAAAAGCCATCTACATCATATCCTTCTGTAGTCCTCACTGCACTGCACTGCACTGATGAATGCAATTTTCCAAGGAAATTTTGCAAGGAAATCTATTGTAGCTTAATAACTTATCATACCATAAGATAGTTATTGATATGTAAGTGCAAGTGTAGGTGAATAAACACATTTGCACCTCTAGCTGCCACACTGAAAGACATTGCTGAGGACCTGATGGAAGAATATAAGCACATTTATTAAATCTACAGTGCAATGCTGACTCAAAATGCTACAGGAATGTGTGAAGTCTTATGCACCAGAAGAAACAATTCAGCCTGCACCTGCACACTGAGGGGCTCTAAATGGCGTGGGAGGAGACTTGGAATACAGCTAGCAGTGTGGTGGGTTGCTCAGCAGAACTGTTTGTCAGTGACCATGAAGGAAGTAAGATATTCTGCTATGCTAGGACAGGCAGAAGGAACAGTACTGGAAATACTAGCTCATTATCCAGATCATCCTTTTATTATCCAAGGAAACTGAGGTGAGATAACCCAGATAAAGCAAAATCACAGACATTATGAAATAGGAAACGAAGTCTGAATGGGGAGGAGAAAAGCTAACAACACTGAAGTACTGAAGTCCCAAATCAAGCCCAAGCAAAACCACACAACAGAGAACTGTGTAAACTCAGCTATAGTGTATCCAGGTGTAAGTCAGTTCAGGCAGAGCATGGTTAACATGAAAATGTCAATAATGCAACTGAGGAACTCAGCAGTAGAATATAACACCGATCACAGATTCAAATCTTTAAGAGTGAGCGTAACTTTTAACATCCCATTCATTCAGGAAAAGAAAAAAAAAAAAAAAAAGGAACTCTAGCACAGCAGAAGAAAAACATATATCTGTAAAGCAATTTCCAACAAATACAGCTGTAAATATTATGTCTTTCTAAATTAAAGCTTCAATAAATAAGAGAGGATGACACTTGCTCTACATTACATACACTTTTTTATACTACATACTTCTAGGTACCCTTCCACATAATACACACACCAGGGGAAAAGTAGAAAGCCAGACATTTTAAAACCATAAACAAATACGTTAAAGGTAAATAAACACTTTGTGGAATTTACTGCTGAATGCAATCAGCCAGGACGAGTTTGGCAAGCCTGAAAAAAACCCAAATGGAATATTTCTACAAAGAAGGGTAACTTTCATAACTACAATAAGATCTAGTTCTTGCAAAAAGAGCCCAACTTTGCAATGTGAATAGGAATATGAACATTAGATGAGGGTACATAAGTGTCTGCAAGATCCAGGTCTCAGACAAGGTAAGATGTACAAATGCTATCAATTCTTACATATTTTTCTGGATTAAGCAAGAGCTGTTTCCTAAGCCAAGTTCTCTGAGTTCACAGTTTTCACTTTGATTACAATACCTTTAGCCTTTTCTGAAAACAGCCAAACTAGATGAACTGTAAGTATAGCATGAAAGGCCCTGAAACCTCAATCTCAGCAATTCACCAGAGACATGTCTTAGCTGAACAAAACACAGCACTTTAAATCTGGCAGAATTTACTGACAACTACTGAAACCAGCACTGCTGAAATTGAGCAGTCAGCCCCAAGAAACAGCTGCATTTGTTAGCTAGGGTCACCCTTCTTGGCTTTATATTCAAGCTAATAAAGCATCTAAGTGCTTATATGAGAAGTCTTTAGTATTTCTGTACATGGCATCCTAAATAGGAACAGTCCTAAGAAAGCCGCAGAGGAAAGACAAATGTCATTGTGTATTTTTGAGGAAAATAAATGCTTCAGGCTGTTGAAACATTTCTAAGTCTTGAGGAGCTCTTTGAATTTGGCAAAACAAGGGCACTATGCAAAATTCTCCTTTAAGTACAGCTTCAGCAAAACACTACTCCAATTGATTCCCCCGAAGTAGCTTATTTTGAATAGAAAGTTTTTGCTGAGAAGAATAATTTATTATATAGCAATTCATACTTTCTTAAAATTCTTCATTTCTGAGATGTTGGTACAGATACCTAAGAAATATATCTACGAAAGAAGTTCAGTAGCATGGCAGTCGACCACCCTGAATAGCAGTCAGGCACTTTTCAATAGTCTTTCCAAGAAGAACAGCACACTACTGGAATCATCTCATTCTAAACAGTACAAGCACAAACAGCTTCCCACGGGCAGGCAGCAGGATTTGCACAACGAGACAAAAGAATAGGCAAGTGTTCAACAAATTTTGGAGATTAAGAAAATTGCCCTTATTTCAGATTTTCAATAGCAGCAGATGAGAGCCAGGCCAGGCTATTCAATCACAGTTCAGAAAATAAATTGCTTAATTTTCAAAAGCTTTCAGTCTTAATTTAACGGCTCTCACTGGAGTCTGTGGGAACTGCTAACAGGTTTCAGTACGAGAGTCAGACGAGCCTCAAGCAATTTTAGAAATCTGATCTTCAAACTCTGCCACCTTGGTCATTGCTCAATATATATTATAGCCAAGTACACGTGTACATGGTGTTTCTTGTCTTCTTTTCCTTTCTCCTAAAACACACATATGAATGAACTCACAAACACAACAACTGAAAGGAAGATTTGAAGTATTCATGTGATTTCTATCTGTAGGAATTTCTCCCATTCAGGAAAAAACAAGCCAAAACAAAATAAAAAGAAGAAAACCCACGAAGCACAGGACACCAATCTATTCCAACCACTTTGTGACTAGTTCAGCAAGCCTAATCATTATGGATTTCAGAAAGCACATCTTTTGAGCTCTACACACATACCTGTCCCCAACATTGTTCCACAAGTTGGAATGTTGCCTTTCAATAACCCAAAAGAATATGTGTTTTTAGACCAGGCACAGTGCTGATTAAGCTCCCACGAAAGGTAAGCAGTTATATTGATGGATTCTAGCACTGCCACTGGGGTAAGAGAGAATGTTGAGAATGAAGCCCCTATCATGACTGCTCACTGACTTGTCTTCTGGAATAAAAACTTACTCTCCTCCATGCTGGGATCCATGTTCAGCTCTCTGAATTTGCAAAGGCATTAAAAAAATTCTGTGTAAGTGTAACACAAGAGTTTCTGAGAAGAGGAAAATGCTGTGTGTAACAAGCAGGCACTTCTGTGAAAAATCCTAAGTAGCCATCTCCACAGGATGTTATTGCTAGGGAATGAAGCCATTGCCCTATTACAGTCCTTCACAGAAACATCATACATCTCAGGCAATCAGTATCTACTGACCACTTAAGGCAAATCTTTCAACCTCTCCCCTCTTTCATAACTTCTGATATTTAGAGCTATCTAGAGCTCCACTTGCCGAACACCCCCTAGACTGTTTTGCTGCGTTCAGCATCTCAAGACTATCGAGTTTCTGAAAACAGGCTCCCCTTCTGTCCCTCTTCTGTACTGTCACACTTCCTGGGCAGTCTTCATCTCTCCTTTCCTTTCTCTATTACCCACTGAGGATGGTACCATGCAGAACTGTTACTCTCCTTGTCAAGACCCATGCTAGACCACCCAGCATATACACCGATTTTCATACATCCATGTCTTCCCCCATCTTGAGGTTACTCATTCACATGTAACAGCAAAGCCAGCAAATGTAGAGGTTTTGACAAGATTTCTACATAGAGTTCTTTCTGGGAGAGCAGAAGACCCTTACATACAAATACACCTCTACAGATACACACCGTGCATCTGCGTGCACACACACGTGCATGCACACCCACAAACGCACAGAGATGTTGAAAATGCAGATCCATTTCCCTTTCCTGAACCTCTTTCCGGGCTAAGGTCTAACGGGTCAGTTCTCTCCGATACATACTTCTGAGCAGCCAATAATTTTTCTCTAACAGCTCACGCTCATTTTTTGAAATGTGTTTTTCCCTTTTCGCCTCCAAATCAGTTCTTGCCCACGGCAGGCTGCTCAATGAATTTCCTTCCTTGTAGCTTTCCAGTTAAAAGTCATTCATTCCCTCACTAAAGCATCCTTTAAAGTGATTTCTGTCATTTTTTTCTTTATAAGCCCTAGCCATCTTGCTGCTGGTGTCCTTACAGGGGCCTCAAACAGTCTCCAGCACGAACTGGAAAACCAGTCAGGATTGATATATTTTATATACTCAGATTATGCAAGCAGTTTTTCAGGAATAACTTTCCAGTAATACTTTAGGGTTCACCGTTTCTTTCTGTTACCTTTACTTTGCACAGAAAACAGTTTAACGAAAGGCAGCCCTGCTACTGCGCACGCACATCTGGGTGCTGCCAGACTCCACTGGCATCCTACAGCATTCTAAGCAAAACCTGAAGTAAATCTAAGCAGTTTTCAAGCTTCTCCAGGACCGTCATTTGTGTAGCAGAACCTTTTATGTTAACTCTCAGACATTTCTAGCTAGCATTTAACATTGACTTTGCTTATACGGGGAATATCCTGTTAAAGCCAGAAAAAGGAAGAGAATCAGAAGACCCTCTCTACACAGAGTAAGCTTTGATTAATCTTGGGAGTTCTTCAGAGGTTGGAAATTCGGCCAAACATGTGACTTTGAAATTAGAACTGAACAACAAGATTAAAAATGAGGCGTGATATGCTAAAAAGAGAAAAGAAGATGTTAGAAAAAGATACAGTGGAGTTTTTTAATGTCTAAACAACCAGTTTCATTTAGGATTTCAGAGGTCAGTGTACTGTAGTATGGGGGATAAGTTCAATTTATTGCTAAGATCAATTGGAGCTTAAAAGGCTACAAGGCATTTTTTAATGCTGGATATCATATTTGGGGGAGATAAATTACTCATCATACTATGGACAAGTAAAATGAGGCACAAAAGTTCATGTTCTTGGCTGAAATCACTCAGTACTAAGCAAAGCCTACTTTAAAAAATATAAAGTACTTCACTTAGAAATTATTGTTGATGAAAATCAAGTACCTAATTATAATCAAGTAGTAACAATTTAAGCTGTCACGTGAGAGTGAAAACGAGAAACACACTGAAACCTGCAAGGTTCTTTTCTGGATGGAACAAATATGGGCTCGGAGTGCTTTCCAGATTGTAAACTCTCATGAAAGCATTATCTAAACTCAGGAAATACATCTTACAGTATTTTATTTGCCCAGTGCAGTCATGCTATCCTATGAAACTAGGATATATCCTTGTGTACATCCTGTCACATTGCCATGCTTTTCCACCAGTTTAAGCAAAACCTCATGATGAAATCTAGAAATTCTTTAAAATTATTATACAATGTTTATTCATCAAACATGGGCCTTCACCATGGGCCCAATCCTGTAAGGTGCTGAGCACCCTCAGTTGACACTTGACATTCACTTTGGCTTAAAAACTCATAAAATCGATTAGAATGTCACATTTGACTGATAAATGCCTCAGGACGAGTCATAAATTTATTTAGGATAACTAAGAGCAAAAGGAAAAAAGCAAAATGTAGCTGAAAACCAGTGTAGCTTCCAACACATCAGGCACTAGCACTCTTTCATTTCACTGCACTGATGGAAAATGGCCTAAGAAATAAAAAAGAAGACAATAAGAGTCTTTCAGCAGAAAGTTCCATGCTATGTACTCATTTATTTCCTTCTGAGATTGCTGGACTGACAACAAAATCTCTTAAGTTGGTAAATATTAAGGGAAAGGAAGAATGTAATTTTTTTCTTTGACAGTTGTATAATATCTAGGCATAAAGGGAACAGTGGACACTGGTATTTTTCATGACAAACTGTATGAACAGTGGAGAAGTCACATGTCTTTAATGCAAAGTGAAAAAAAAGAAGCTAGGTTATTTAGGAGTGGCAGAAAGTGTAGTTCTCTTACTTCACAGAGTGTTTGCACATACTATGAACATGATTCATACAACTACATCACATCACTACCTGTAGGAAAATTTAGTAGAACTACTTCAGTGAATGTGACATCAGCATTTTTTTCCTGTTTTGGTCCTGAATGTTTCATCTCTACAGACCACAATAATTAACTACTACTAACACAGAGTGTTTACATTCTAATATAATGAAATGGAAAAGAAGTCTCAGAAAGCTCATCCATAAAGGAAAAGAGAGTACAGGTTAATTAATTTTCAAGGATAGAAGGCATCTTTGGATGATTTTATCTGACCTCTTACATAACACAAACCTTCAAATGACATCTGGTTCTCCTTGGGCTAAGCCAAATGACAGAACACCGCTGCCTGACTGCACGTCTGTTCCATCTTCCCAAGAACAGTATTTCCATAGATGTACAGAAAAATGTGTGCAACCAAAACAGGAAGACAAAAGGTTTCAATCTAAAACAGTAGCATCTCCTCCTCTTAGAGCAAAACACCATTTGTTTGGTACAAGTAGTTATTTTGCAGCCAGCACTAACTAGACCACTTATTATTGTAGCCAGCCCAATTTCTCATCCAAAACTGCAAGTGGTATCCAACACACACTGAGAGCCCAAGGATACAAGAATTAGAGCTGTAGTGTCTCTGGCTCAATGTTTCTTGTTATGCAGCACTTGGGGCTTGCTCCATTACAGAGAAACAGATTTACTGCAACTTGTAGACATTCATTCAAGCTTCAAGCAGCAGATAAGTCAGCCCAACCAATGATCCATTACAGTATTTATTATACTAACAGAATGATCTTTCAGTTATTGTTCATGTGGATTTACTGACAGGAGGAAAGTTAAGAATGAAAAGTAGTGACAGGAGAACAAAGCTGACAAAAGGCCCGCAAGTAAATGTTGCCTCATGTTAATCATGAGGCCATAAATATGTGAGTATTTTTGGCTGGAGTAACTTTTATTGGTTAGCAAAAAGAGGATTTTAAGATTTTTTCTCTTTCTCTATCCTAAGTTTTGGCACTAGTCTAACTTCAGAATTTCAAGACTGGTAAGCCTAAGTAGATAGGCATACCACCTACAAACTGACTTTATACAGAGCCACTGTTGAGAGGCTGGGAAGTGGGAGGAATCAAATGTCCAAAAAACCCCAGCCCAGGTTATGTGCAGTTTTCAGTACAAAACCTTCTAGCTAAAGCATCTGCTAATTGAAGAGAAGGGTTTGAGACATGGTTTTCTCAGGAACATACAAAAGGTCTGCAATGGTGTATTCCGTGTTGCATACAGTCAAGTATCTGTTTTGTATTTAGTATTGAATGCCAAAGTGGACTGTTTTGAATTGCCCATTAATTATATGAATAGTAAATATGACTGATGAAACTGATTCAAAAATATGGAATTAGGATGTGGGGGAGTTAACTATTAATTTATTTTATTTTTAACTGTTAAGGATAAAATGCTGATAGAGTTCTATTAGGAAAATGGTTCTTCAGAAATGAAGATATGAGGGCTGGCATGAAATCTATTTGAGAACTGTAGAAGTGGTAGGGAGTTTTAAGGTTTACACTTTAACTGCATTAGAGAATTCTGAAGAAACCAAAAAAAAAAAAAAAAAATAAATAAATAAAAAAGTTCTTTTCAAAATGCAGCATAACTCAGCTCTTCTAGCACTTCCACCATAAGCAGTATTGAAAGCTAACTTTCCCTTTTAGTATGACAGGTAGAATTGTCACTTAAACCATCAAGCCATTAAATCAGTTTTTAAAAAGTATTTTATAGATTCCACAACACTAGCATTCTAGAGAATTTTCCAGTGTCTTTTCAATCAAGGAAATCTGGCTAAAATTGCACTATCTAACCTTCTGATTAATGGCCCTGCCTCTTGCCTGTCATACTAACACAGAGTTTGGGAATAGTTAGGATTCATCTGGAAGAAATATAATTTCTGCCTTTGTCTTTCTTTTCTGGACACTAATGGCTTTTAGTCAGTCCTCTTCACTCAATGTATGACACATGTAGCCATTCTATTTTAGCTGTCCATTACCTTCAAGCATTATGACAAGAACAAAGCAACTTCTCTTCAAGAAGTTGAGTTCAGCTCTATGCATTAAATCTCTACAAATCCTTTCCTTATAAGGTGCTGTTTTCAATTGTCCCTAATGTTTAACCAAATGCAACAGTACCTACTACTATTTAAAAGAGACTGCTTAAATGTCTTTAAAAGGTGACAATGCCTGGGGATTCAGCATTAGCGTCACTGGTCAGTTTCTCTATGCATTTTCATCTGATCATTTGTTTTTTTCTTCAGGTTATCTAATTTTTTAAGCAAGAACTGTGGAACAAAATCAACAACCAGAAAGCTACAGTTAGAAGTCTGAAGTCTAAAGCCTGAGCATGGTACTTGGTATCGCTTCCTTGAGAACGTGAGGTAAAAGCTATATATAGCACTCATAAGCAGAAAGTAATACATACATTTCTATGGATACTTAAAGGATCACTGATATAAACTACTAGGGGAAATCGATTCTATTAGAAAAAAAGTGACACCTGTAGTCCTACCAGCTTTTTAAGTAATATTTCTGCTCTTTAAATATTTATCGCTGAGCTGCAAATAAAACATCTGTAATATCCTGTGGAAATAACATGCATTGGATGGCTTTTAGAAACACGTTTGACTGTATTAACATTTTACTCAGCTGTACCAACCTGACATCTGGTCAATGTCTGTATTACAGCTGCATTACAAAGGATTTCAATTCCATTTCTATTCCTCATATTGTTTTAAAGAAACAAGAAATCTCCCATCTCTCATTATTAGGATACCAATGAAATTGGAAGTCTCTAGGTATTGCTGAGAGGTCTGAGAAGCTCAGCTGTTTTTATTGGAGCTTCTCTAGCTGGGCAATACAGTAAGGTTCCATTTGAATTCAGGTGGCATTTAGGGCTATGTGGCAAACATGGGTTTTTCTGTCACAATTGTATTGTTGTGTGATTGGGCTCTGGTTGAAGTTAACAGCAATTTGCCTCTTCCTTAGCCAAATTCCCCCAGTACCAGCCAGGCCTGTGAAATACCCACAGCTGTGCTTTTCTGCGTTCCCCAGTGATGGGATGTTCACGGGCCATGAGCACACACACAAGAGCCTAAAAACGAAGGGGACACGTTTATCTTCTAGCTGAAGCAGCATTTTGCACTGGCTTTTTAAGACATGGTAATTTGTACTACCTGATGCTTCTAGATGTACCTGAGCCACCTTCTTTGGTTTCTTACCTTAGGGCAGACCAGGAATAATGAGGAACATGACATCTCTTCTTCTATTCCTCAAACTCCAAAAACACCCAAGACCTCGCTCAGCTGAGCGAATCTGCAAGACAATGAGCAAAACAAACTTTGCTCAGAAATAATATGAAACCTTGACAATAAGAAGGTATTTTACCAATCTGACCTATCCAGCCATACTGCGGTATCGCCAACAGAAGTAGCACCTTTCACTAAGACAACTAAATCTGCATTTCACACGGTATGCTTTTAAACTCCTATCAGTTTCAAACCAGAAACCTGCTGCGCTTGCCACAGGATGATTCTACACTACTTCTCTATCAGAAAACAAGCAACACTCCAAAGATGCCTTAATTCAGAAGACTCCATGTAGCAATTTTTGTGTTGTGCTGTGTTTTCTCCCTACTGTTTCTTGTCAGCCTGGCATCAGAACACCTCCCGCAGTGGGTGATAGGCAGTGCAGCAGTACAACATTAGCTCTGCCATTCAATGAACAACCATCTCCTTTCCAATGTGTGTGTCTTAGGACACATTCAACAAAAAGTGCTTACTTATTCCCTGAGAGCTGTCCCCTCCTCTCAGATTTTAAGAAAACCCAATCATAACTGGGATACAGAAGAAACTATCAGGTAAGTATCAACAGGAAGAACCTGTTCTCTCCGATCCCAAGACTTCTCTGTTAATCTGAACCAACAGATCAAAGTAAATTGCTGGGTGCATTTCAGGCAAGGCCCTACACTCAACCCTAGGAAGCCAACTACTGTCTGTTCAGCTGCACAGTGCAAAGTTTGTGGTGAAATGAGGGTAGGATACTGGTGTCTGTGGAGATAAAAAAAATAAAAGAGGAGGGGAAAAGTAATTTAAAAAAAAAATAATAATAAATAAATAAATAAATAAACTGCAGAGTAAAAAAAAAAAATCTGCCACATA
>JANHGN010025044.1:0-28039 GCA_024605025.1 Megaceryle maxima | reverse complement strand
AAAAAAGGGAAAAAAAAAAAAAAAAAAAAAAGAGGGCGAGCCGGAGAGCTCCTGCTCTTCCAAGGCAAGTGCATCAATCAACATTGTGCAAGGAGGAGAGTCCAGCACTCCCTCTCACATCATTAGCCAGGCTAATGCACTCCAGAGGATCCCGCTACCGGCGCACCCGGCTGCGCCCCAGCCCGCACCGGGCGGCTGAGCGCCCGCAGCCGGCGGTGCCTCCGCACCAGTGGCCACCACCAAGGAGCTCAGCGACAGGGGCAGCCTCTGCCCAGAGCAAGTGACACTCCAGCATCTGGTTCAGGGATCGGTTTAATACGGCTATAAAAACTAAGGGGGAGGGGGGGAAGTGAAAGCCTTAGCCAAAAGTGCCTGGCACTCCGAGGTCAGCACGCCGCCTTTGTTTCTATTTTACAACCAAAAGCGAAAGAGGACAGAAAGGACACGTACCTGTACCTGAAAGCACAGCAGCAGGAAATGTAAACATCTGGAGAGGAGAAAAAAAAAAAAGGCAACAAAAGATCAAATGATGCGGTAAAATGGTTAAAGTTGGGGTTTTTGTTTTGGTTTTTTTTTTTTTTCCGATTTGTTTTTGTTTGCAATTTTTTAAAGGGTGCAGAGCGATGCTCTGCTTATAAAAAGGCTCGGGTCCCGATGACCACCTGATTGCGAGGAAAATGCAATCAGAGCCTCCAAAATGAAAGTTTTAAAAAAAATAAAAACAATTTTTTTTTTTTAAATAATAGAAAAATATTTTAAAATATGCCATAATCCTTACAGGCAAGTGCAGGCTGAGAGCAGTGAATACATCGCTGGGCGAGGAGAGGGGGGAGGTCAGTGGCTTCTCGCTAGCGGAGTGCAGTCCCCCACCGCCGCCCTGACATGGGAGCGATCCGGCCGGCGAGCTCCGCTCCGCGCCGTTCCGCGCCGCTCCGCGCCGCCGAGAAGTTGTGGTACCGCCCGCTTTGCCTCCTCCGAGTGACTCGCTTAGGCATCAGCTCTCCTCTCCCCCTGTCTCTCCTCCTCCTCCTCCTCTCCCTCTCTCTCCGCCTTTGGGGGGGATGAAGGTGCTTATTGTCAGTAACTTCCGATCATCAGCAAGTGCCCCCCCGCCGCCCCCCCGGGCCAACCCTGCGAGGCGGATAAAGCCTCTCCGCGGCCCCGCGCCCGCTCCGCGACCCGCTCCGCGCCGGCGGCATGGCGATGCGCGGAGCGCGGAACAGGAGGCGGGACCCGCCCGGGCAGCCCCCTGCGGGGCTGGCACCGCCTGCGCGGATGGGGCACCGCCTGCCTCCGCAGCGCGGCCGGGAGGGCAGGGGCGCCGAGGAAAGGGGGCTTTATAATAAAGAAACAAATAAATAAATAACATTTAAAAGGGGAAAAGGGAGCGGGGCTGCCGGCCCCCTCCGCGCCCTCCCCGGCCCGACGGAGCGGGCAGGGCCGCTGCTCGCCTGCAACGCGAGGGGAAAACAGCCCCCAACAGACCGGCTGCTGCCGCCGACCCGCATCCCCGGCACGTGTCCGCCGCGGCCCCGGCCCAGCCCGGCCCGTTGCACTCTTACCTCGCAGCGGGCAGGAGCCGGTCCCGTTCCGTGCGAGCCCCGGGCGGGCGACAGCAGCGGAACCCCGGCAGCCCCGGTGCGGTCCCCCGCGGGCGCGGCGCAGCCGCCGCCGCCCGGGCAGGGCCGGGCCGCGTCCGTCCGGGTCCATTAGCCCGACCCGGCTCCCACGGCGGGCTATCCGCAGCGGGGTCAGGTTGTCGGGGTTTGCCTGGCGCTCGCCGCCCGCTGCCCGGCGCTCCCGCACGCTTCGCCTGCCCTCCAGCGGTCACGCCGCCGCCCCGCACCGCCCGGCTCGGCCCCGATGAAACGGTCCTGCAGCCCGGGGGAAAAACGAAGGGGCTTCCCCTTCCTTTTTCCTTTTTTTCTTTTTTTCCCCCTTCATAAGAAGAAAAAAAATTTAAAAAAAAAAATAATCACACGGTAAGAGCACACGGTGACACTCTCCCCGTCTCTGAAAGCTCGTTTATAGCAGACAAAACGCCAGGAACCGTTAACCTCCACACATAGTCTAACTCTCCGAAGAGAGCCTAACGTCAGTTAACACCTTATTAAGTGAGAACATAACCATAGCTCATAACTCGGAGCTTTCCAAATTCTCTACTCGAATAACAGTGTGCATCGGGCCCTGCTGCTCCTGCAGCTGTGGGGAGCGAAGCACTTGCTCCCCTGCTCTTCCCAGCCACAAATCAAGCAGCATCTTTAATCCCTGGAGAGCACCACTGGGGACCTTTCAGACACCAAATCATAAGTGGTTCCCAGGCCACAGTTTGAGGCCCAAGAGGCACAAAAAAGTTTTCAATCAGTGATCAACACAAGTTCTTGTACAACCTCCATCACTAGTACACGCGTGTGATACATCTAATGGACTTCACGCTTCCTATAGATCTACAAATAGAAAAAAAAAATCTAAACCACTGTCAGTTACTGATGCCACTGATGGCAGTTGCACAACATACCCCCACTGCAGCACTCTTACAGCACCTTGCCACAGCTGAACACTGCTTCCAAGGGTGGCCAAGACCATCAGAGCCACTTCCCCCAGCCCTGGGAGTTGAGTTTACTGAGATGCCCAGCAATGAATGCAGAGATTTGCAAGATGCTAAAGTTTAGACGTGGGAATATTCAATATATTCCTAACCCTCACCAATGTCTCTTTTCCTTGAAGCAGTCTGGGTGGGGAGGAACCCAATCTATACCACCTTGTGCTGTTGGGTACTGCTCAGTCACCCACAGAAATGGCACCCTACAGCATGGGGTCAAGACCCGCATTCCCACGTGCATCCGCCCATCACTCCACAAAGTCCAGTATCTGCGACCCAAAGAGACCCTGCCCAATGCACAGGACAGTTCTGCAAAGCCAGAAGAAAATAATTTCTCCAGCCACTTGGAATCATCTGTATCAGCTCTGAATGCTCCTTCTCAGCTTTCCTGCCCACTGAAACTCAGAGCAATCAGAAAAATTATCAGAACTGTCTCAGAAAGAGTCCCAGGGCAGGAGACAGGGTTTCTTCAGCCCTCCTTGATGTTTTTTTCCTTTAACTCCTCTTTAGGCACAAAGGCAAGGCTGTAAAACCACTCTGCCCTAAAGCACATGCCAAGGGTGAAGATGGTAGAGGTTGGCTGTGGGAAGCCTGCATGGCCTCTCTGCCCAGCAGAGCTCCTAAAAAGGCCTGAGTTTCCTGCAGACAGGCAGCACACTGCACCAGACCAAGGATGTCACCCTCAGCTGAAACCAGATTTCACCTGCTCCACCAACAGCCCCTGTCACCCTTCTCTCTTCCCAGCCCTAGAGTTATCATTGTGGAAGCAAGATCCATGCAGAAAACAGGTACCTGAAGCTTGGTCCTCATCCTTGCCTCAATGGTGCCAAGCTGCTGTGCTGTTACCATTGGCATTAGGTTCATCCTGTCAAGCCTCAAAGCTCACCTGCAGGTGACATTTTGTGCCAGTTGAAAGCTTTGCATTTTCCTCCTTCCACAAAAACAGAAAACAGTCATCAACCATAATATGAAGACAGGATTTCTTGGTAAGGTCTTCAAACCCAAAGCACAACCCAGCTTCTCTCCCACACAAGCAGAACTTCCAACACATGAAGTGCATCAGCTGCTTTACGTTACTAACAAGTGGGCCAGCCTGGAGGACCTCAGAGCCTTTAAGTAGGATGATGTTTTACACCTGTACACCCCAGTGATGCAAACAATACCTCAAGGGAAGTTCATGCTTTTCTACTGTGTGCCTTCACAAGACCAGCATGATGTACAAATGCCATTGGTGATGCACTGGAGAAGGGATGGAAGGGTGGAAGTCCTGCAGTGGCCATGAACACACATCCCATCACTTCAGAGTTTTGCATCATGGCAGCCCCACCACCTGCCTCCAAGAAAAGGTTCCTTAAACAGTGACTGATGGCTTTGCCCAGCACCTGAGCTGCTGCATCCCAATGGAAGCAGCACAGCTAGAAAAGTAATTTGTGAAGCTGCTGCTAATGTAATTTAAGTTCACTCAAAAGCAGGGAAAATTACAAGAGCTACAGCAGAACTACGCATGGAAAACCCCATCAGAGGCGATTGGTGGCCAGGGCCATGACAACATGCTGGGTGCCAGCAGCATGCCTGCCTCCCACTGCCACAGCCCCCCTGGGATCGGAACAGGACTGGATCCACACACAGCAAAACACACCTGCACACCTCAAACAGTGAGAGCTGGCAGGGCAACACCTAAGAGGTCATTTTAAAGAGGGCACTTTTTTTTTTTTTCCTTTTCAGTTATGAAAGCAGTTCATCCACAAGCACATACAAGTTCTTTATTTAAACTAAACCCCTGTTTCGTGCCTCGGTAGTCTGACAAAACCTTTTAATATTTAAAATCCCAGTAGTTACCTGGAGTATCAATACCAATATTAAGGGAATCTCGGGCTATTAAGTGAATTAAAGAACAAAGTTGAGCACAGAAAAGAGATGAGGCAACTCACGTGTATCTGCAGAAAAATAAATATCACTTAGCTGCCTGTTGTTATAAATATACGTGTGTATACATATATATAATATTAAGAGCTCTACACACATGCCTATTGCTTCACCACTGAAGACTTACATTTGATCCAATTCCCAACACAAAGGCAGCCAGCACAGCCAAGGCCCACTGGGAAATGAACACCTTTATTTTAAGCTGTTTATTTTTCATACACCATACTCAGGGTGCGAAGGCTAGCACAGCATGTTCCCAAGAGCCTCACGTTCACAACATTTTATTAAGCCAGAGGTAGCCAGGTAGGATCTCTGCACTGCAGGGTGCTCCCTGGGATCTCCCAGGGTTACTGTCCCTCACTCACCCATGCAAATGCCTGAATTAAGGCTCTGTCTTACAGTGCTCGGTGGCTTATTGGATTAGCAACTGCTCATCAGCAGCTCAAATCAAAGTCTAAGCAGCATGACCTTTCACTTGTAGGGCTGTGAAGGTGCTCTGATGAAATGAGTTTTCCTTGCCCTGCTCCAGTGGTTCATATCACCCAACAAGCAGACATTTCACAGAGCATGAAACCCATTCAATGGGGCCAAGGACTTTAGCAGCATGCTTGAGTGGGAAACCTTCCCACCCACTGGATGCCCCTTTGGAATATGAATGAGAAGCCGGCAGCAAAGGCTGGGGCAGGACCCAGCCCCACTGCACCTGGCACACTTTGCCACCATGGCCCTTTTTCCTATAAATCTGAGATTTAAAAAAAAAAAAAAAACAAACAAAAACACCCCCCCAACCAAACGAACAAAAAACACAAACCAAAAAACCAAAAACAAAACACCCACAAACAGGCTGACATTTTTACAAGGACTAAGTTCATCTCCACATCTCAGCGCTGCGCTGGTTGAGTGAACCCGTGCACTGTTTGCTCCTGTCACCTTCTGCATCTCCAGCCTTGAGTCGTTTCCATTAGCAGTTCTTACTGAAAATCAACTTGAAGAGGATTTCTACATTCTAAACCCTTTAGTAAAAGGAAAGGCAACTTTTAGAAGGGCTGTGGTGCATATTCTGTCTTTATCCAGTTAAAGGCAACTTCACCCCACAGTAACAAGGGATTTTGGACAGACTTCTGACACAGAGCTGGGGGAGGCAAGGAGGGAGGGAGGGGATGCTCTGTAGTTACTGCTGTTTGCCAGAAGAGACACCTCAAAGCAACCTTGAACTGACGCACAAGAGGACAGGACTTAAGCCTTAGCACCATGACATTCAGCCACAACCTTGTGGAAGGAACGCAGTGAAGAGCAAACAGGACTTGGATTCAGCCAGACACAAAGCACTAAGCTAAAGCCTTGATTTGAAGCACTGCGAGCACAAATCCCTATATAATATATATAATTTGCATGAAAATTCTGCAAGCAATTTGCAAGTCAGCAGGGTGGTAGGTGTCAGTGTGGCCAACGGCCCTGCTGATACATACGGGAGAAAAGAGGGAAAGGCTGTACAAAAGGTTAACAGGCAAAGCTCCAATTTCTAAATGAGAACACATCCCCCAGGACAGAGCCCTGCAAACAGCTGCATGGGAAGGGTGCTCAGCATGGGGCAGGTCAGAGCAGCCAGGAGCAGCAGAGGTTGTACAGGTAGCAGCAGCTCTGTACTTCTGCATGGTTTGAACACAAGAAGAGAGATGATTCGGTATTTAGCACCCACAGTTGGTTCCCAGCACCTTGCTTCTCCACAGGCTGTCAAACAGCAGCTGTGAAGCTGGAAAGCTGCTGGGTGCTGGTGCTCAGCCCCTGAAGCTCCCAGATTTCACCGCATACCAAAAGGCGTAGGAAAGGCTCACTTATCAGTTAACGCCAGATGGAATTTAGGTTTTAGCACGTTGAAGTTTCTCCCTGGACATAAACAAACCATGTGTGGAGTAACAAAAGCAACCCAAACAATACGTCGTCAGCTTTTACACTGGGATTTCACCAAGCCCCGAGACAGATGAAGAGCCAGGGAGATCAGCACAGACCCAGTCTGTGTCTGCAATCACTCCACTGGTTGCCTGGGCTTTGAAAATGCATGAAGGCAGAGGAAATGAACTGAAACGCCGAACAACGGCCTCAAGACAGCAAAACCAGGACTGCTGAATTCCCACACCAAGCATCTGCAACACTAAATCAGAACACATGTAACAGAGCTTGCCTTCGCTACACTAAAAACAAGAGCCCAAAGCAGTGCTTTTGCTGCTGGGGGCCTTATGCTCATCAAGCTTTTAGCTTGTGACCATGGAGCTCTGCTTGATAAGCTCCACAAATCAGATGCCAACCTGGAACATGTGAACTGCACTGTGTCATGCCAGACAATGGGGATGGCACCAAGAATCAGAGATATTAATCCTGCAAATATTGAAGCTTCAATCCTCTGCGGTGACTCAGGACCTGGGTGGGCCTTAGTCAAGAGACATGAAGAGTGGCACTATTTTTTAATAGTGCAGGTGTGGCACGACCCCATTTAGGAAGACATGTGCTATTTAATAGGTGCTGGAAAGCCCAGTTGGAAAGAGGTGAAGGCCTGTCTGGAGCCTGGATAATGCTAAGCAATGAATGTGTTGTCTTTAAGGAGAGAACAGCTGTGAGGAAAGGTCTGAAGTCCCTCAATGGTGAACCCAGCTTTGCTGGAGTTCTCCCTGGAGAAAAGGCCAGGAGAAGCCTGTTTTGACCACTAGAAACTCCTGCCTTGGAGAATGAAGACTGAAAAAGTGCATAATGCATGCCAAGTAGAAGCAAAGTAACAGAAAAGTGGAATACAAAATAAAAAATACAAGCAATAGGTTATCAAGTGTAGCAGCTTTCATTCTGTAGCATTAATAAGAGGGACAATAAACTGAGACAGCCTTCTGTGGACTGCAAGGGGAGGAAGCTGGGGCAGGGCAAAGCAACAGGTCCTGGGAGGACAGGGGTGGGCAGAAAATCCCAGAAGCTGTCATCAGTGCTGCAGACAGGCCATCCCAGCTCCAAGGGGAGCAAGGGTGCTCCCAAGAGCTTCTGCAGCCCGCAGTCCTTCCTGGACTTCTTGGGAATTGAGGCAAGAGCAGTGCCTCTTCCAGCTCTGCACCACATGCACATCTCATGGCCCCATGCAAAGAACCCAGCATGCTACATCCCTGACTGGGATGTGTCTCATTACTTCGTAAGGGAAAAAAAACAAACACACACACAAACCCAACACCTAACAAAGCCTCTTATTCAGCAGCCAAGGTTTCAGGATTTGCAGAGGCTTTCCTCCCATGAAATACCTCCTGGATTTCAATAGGATTTGGGAACTGAAGCCTCCGATTCCTCAGAAAGCTCCAGTACACATGAAATAAATCTCAGTGCTTTATCAATAGAGCAAGAAGGAAAACAAAAGGACTGAACTTGAGGGACATCCCGGGCTAAAGGAGAGACAAATGGACAAATGCCATTCCCTGGGCAGCACTGTGGATGCCCAGGGCCCCTCAGCCAGTCAGCGCATGGCCCCATCAGATATCCCCCAGCCTGGCCACACCTGCTCCTGCACACATAGGATGCCCATGGGATTTCCTTCATTCCACCACCCTTGGTCCCCCACCTTTTCCTCTCAAAGCATACAGCAGCTGTTTGAATGCTTCAGGAGGGAGACAAGAAGAAAGAAACCTCTTCAGACAACCCTACGCAAACCAGCGGGAAATTCAACTTCCCAGCCTTTGCACTGCATTAAATCCTAGGGCTTGGCTTCTTGGATTTATATTCCTCCATGGTTTCATTTTTCCCTAAAAAAAAAAAAAAAAGTTAAAAAAATCACAAGCTGTTAAGCTTCAAAACTTAATATTTTCTTAACTCTGAGCTTTTCAGCTCAACAGCTCTTAAACATAAACCTCTGTGACTGAAGTCTCCTGAATTAAGCTGTCTCCAACAAATCACCGTCTCAACCTCCATCTGCTAGCTACAGAAGGAAGAGCTAGAGCAGCAGGTACCATGGGAAGCAGCACTGGGATGTGTACAGTCATGGCTTCAATATAGCATGGTCTGTGCCTCTAGAAGTCACTCAGCAAGTGCATTCTTGAGAACATGACTACAAGCTTTGGGACAAGCATAAAAAGTAAGGGGAAAGTTGTTACAGGAATCAAACATGGATCAAAGGTGTGACAACTACAGCAGTGAGATGTACCTCAACAAGCTACAATATGCCTTCAATTTTACCTGCAGTTATTCCTCATGAATAATAAAAAAAAAAAATAAAATAAATCAGAAAACGTCAGGCTTAACTTGAAAACAGCTTTGAAAATTTATATCCTCATTCAAGAGGAACTAATTTTCTCTTAAAGTGAACAGAATTGGATGGTGCTCAGCAGGCTACGGTCCCAGCAATCATTTGAAGGGAACTCAAGAAAGAATATAGGACCTTTCTAACAAAACTGCCTTCATTTTAAAAAAGGCTGTTTCTAGCACCAGAACTAAAATCAAACACTGTTTAAAATGAACCAGCCACATCAGCTCTCATTTAAGTGACCTAATTACATACCCTCCTTTTGCCATTTGCTATTCCAATACAGTGATTTCTATTCCCTCGGCTGGAAAAGTCTCTGGGCAGCACATCCCTGCCCCCATGGACAGCTCTAGAAGTGGCAGGCACTGTCAGAGGTCCCCTGCTGAGCATCCCATTGAAGGTCTTCATTTTTCCCGTTCTCATTTTTGACACTCAACCCCCTTTTTTTCCTCTTTTTTTTTCCCCCTCATTCTGTCTCCTCCCAGGACCCTTTTCCTATAAAGGCTCTTCTGGCTGGGTTAGGGATAGTCAATAGAAGCAGTGGAGGAGAAGAAAGTTTCCGAAGGAACTAAGGAGGAAAGCAAAAGTCATCCCCATACAACTGACCACAGCTCACGTGTGCATACAATTAGAAGAGTTCAGTGGTCTCCTTAGCATACTTATATCATCTTAATGAACATCTAATATATTTGATTTGGTCCCAAGAAGGCATAGCTTAAAAATCTACTTGCACACCAGACAACCCAACAGACAGCCACAGAAGAGTTCATGCAACACAACACACAGAATTGCTCCAAAAGTGTAAATGCAGATAAAAAAAAAAAACCAAAAATCAGCAGTCAAGAGCACAGGATTCCCCCTGCCTTCTGCAAAAGGAAGGACAGGTCAGGCCTTTGCAGACACACCTCCAAGTCCTCTTGTACCACTTCTGTGCCAAATCATGCAAGCTCAGATCACCTTGTTCAGAATATGAGAGCCAGGACTCAGACAAAGCAACCCTTAATAAATACCAGATCACAAACCTCCAAACCTCACTCCACAGAACCAACTGCATGTGCTGCTGCTTGCCAGGACCTACTGCCCCTTAACAAGGAACAGAGGCACTCCATCTAACACTGAGCTCCAAAACACCCGATTCATTTGCAGCTTTTCCTGCGACACTTGATAGGTAGGATCCAATCTTTAATTCCCCTTTTGGGAAAAGGGCAAGAGGAATAAGGATCTATGTGCTTGTTCCACAGGGAAAGAGGGAAGGCAAAGTTGGGAGAGTTTGGCTGCTAGTCAGTAATGGTACACGGGAAGGAGACAGGACTTAGCTTGGGGTATCTGGGTAAGATTTCTAGAGAAGGAGAGGACAGTTCCAGCATGAACTTAGCCCCTGAGGGACTGTCTGGGTGGCAGGAAGCCCAGAACCACCACCCATCCTGGCCCTGTTTTCCATTACCTCAGCCCACACACACTCCCTTCCACCCTCCTGCCAGCCATGCTTGAGTTGTTCCTCTCCAACGGCTGCAACAATTGCTGAGCGCAGGCAAAATAACAGAACCCTGTACTCTTCTAGCACTTGGAGTCTGAGACACCATTTTGGCAAGTTAAGTTTGATTCACAGGAGCAAATGAAACCCCAAGACAAACCTAAGGTAACCACAAACACTTTTCTTGAACACCCCAAGGAATAAGACACAAAGCAAGAAGGTAGAAAGAGTGGGTTTACTGCAGGACAGTATCCTATTATCACCTCCTCTGAAATCAGGTGTCCAGAAACACCAGAGCCTTGGAGATAAAAACATCCATATGGAGTAGCTGGATCTGCAGCCAGCACTGCGCAGCAGAAGACAGTGCTGCTGCACACCCTGCACATCCACTCATCTCCCACTTGCTCTGGGTAGGGAACACCACCAGCTACCTGTTCATGGTAAGGAACAAAATGCTGCTTACAGAAGGAAGAGAAGCAGGGAAAAAGGAAGGAGCAAAAGGATCCTGTAATGGGAAAGGCAGCAGGGGGAGAAATTAATGGAGAAAGAAGAGGTCAAGGGACAGCCACCTGAAGAGGTGTTTCACCATCCTGTAAAGGGAAGGCATATTGTTTTTCCATGGTAGAATGAAGCCACCTGTATTTAAATCAACGCACTTGACATGTACTTCCACACTCTCAGCTAAGCCATCCTCAAGGACCAGGATCACAGGCTTACAACCCTATACACAGCCACAACATTACAACTTTGTTGTAATTGTGCAATTATTTTCAAGAGCAGTACTTCAATAACTTGTATCTGTTATCTGGTATCTTCAACAGGGATTTTCACACCTGAGCTTAGACTGAGATTTATTTTTTTTTTAATCCAACCTTTGAGGCTCTGTTCAAAAAAGTGCAGGAACTGGCAGCTGCCTGTGCATATCCTGAAGGATAGGGCTGCACAGCACAGCAGCCCCATGGAGTCATCAGTCAGGCAGTCCCAACAGTAGCAAGGTGTCTTGAGACTGTTCCCAGGAGGGCTGGGGCAGCCCACCACACAGCCAGGAGCTGGAGCAGCAGGCAGCCATGCTGACCGCTCTTCGTGGCCAGAGTTGCAAGAATGTGGACTGGCAGAAAACAGAGGGAGCAAGCTAAGGGCAATGGGCAAAGTTACCATTTCTATGCCATGATGCAGATGCCCCAAAGATGCCCCACAATGCTTAAGGGCAGCCTGGCAAAAGGTTTCACTTGCACAGGAATAAGCTTTCCTTCAAAGCTGCCCACATGGGCTCCATCCTCCCTCTGCAACCCCTGTGCAGAGCATAGCTGCACCCCACAGACCTGCTCTGGTCAGCAACCTAGACAGACACCACCCTGACTTTTAAGAAAAGCTTAATACTCAGAATATTTTATTGACTGGATGGCCTCTTACTGAAATTACTGTACAATTTTCACTTGTTTCAGCCAAAATTGAGGGCAATTTTGCTTAAATAAGGCTGTCTGTGCCATTAGCTCTATTTCACCAGGGAAATTTGCTCTCACTTGTGAATGTGACATCATCTATTGACATAACCCCACTGAAACAGGCATTTCAAACCCTTATACTCTACCATTTCACATGCTGCAATTACACTCAAGCTTAAACAAATCTTTGACACTCGACTTGCACTGTGTTTCACTTCTCTACCAAGCACTTCCCTTGGCTTTGTTTTTCCAACAAGAAATATTTGCTTCTGGAGACTTGTGTTTGTTTCCATCATGCCCAGAACCCCAGATAAAGAAACTAAGCTTTTTATAATAGCAAACCTTAAAAATATTTCCAGTGACAATCTTACAAACTAAATTATACATCTGCTTCTAGAACTTGGAAAAAAGAACAGCGAGTAAAAAGAGACCCCATGCCCAATTAGTACAACCCAACAAGTTTTTGCCATGTCTTGTGAAGTCAGCCACTGTAGGACCCCAACTGTGAAAGCCCTTCAAGTGGAAAAAACCTCAACCTGCTAAAGCCTGCTTTAAATGCCCTTCTCTTTTTTTTTTTCTGCTGTGAAAAACAAAGTCAGTTGCATAAATTCTCACACAAAGCAAGAATTAAACCTAATAGTTACCATGCAACTGCTTAAATGTTGTTTTTTTTTTTACTAAGTACTCTTTCCATCTTCACACCATTAGTGCAGTTACTACGCAGACCTAGCATTCAGCATTTGAATTGATACAGCCTTCAGACCAGGGCCTTGAGGGAAGAGTTCAGTTCCAGGCATGACATCCATGCTTTCCTTCCCCTTCATCTAAGGGCCCCAATGCCTTGGCTTTTCCACTTCAAATGAAACCAAGAATGGTCCAAAAATTTAATTCTGCCTGTTAGTATCACTGGTAGACAATTATTAAAAAAAACAGTAACAAAATCAAAACAACTGAAGAAACTGAGCTAGGACTACCTGCCCTCCTGAGCTTTTGGGATTTGCTGGAGATTAGCTCCTCATCATTCCCAGGAATTTATCCACTGGCACCACTCTCCCTCGGCGAACTCTCCTCTCCAGGCACACCCTACAGCGTTCTGTTCTCTTTATTCTCTTCTCTCCACAAAACCCTCGCAGGAGTCATTATGTCAGACAACCTCAGAGGCTGCAGCCCCTCAGAGGAGCAGCACAGCCAGCAATACCCAATTCAGAAGTATTACATTTTACAAGTGGAGTCGCAAGCCCTACAAGCTCAAGTTGTTAAGAGAGAAACCATAAGCCAAGAAGCAATGAAGTGGGTCAGAAACAGAGATGCAGGAAAGGCTGCTTTAGGCAATTACATTATTAGTGGTCACTTCCAGACAAGAATAAAGGCCCACTTACCACTTATGTCTTCTCACCAATCATCTGCTCAGTAGCTGTAAAACTCATGGAATTGGAATTGTTTTCAAAGATGACAACATAAATGAGAGTATCTGAGAGGTATTTGGTAGAGAGTAGCTAAAATACTTAGTTCCTAAAGCCCTCTTATCTTCTGGGTTCAGTATGCAGACTATCCCCGACCCATAAAAAAAGAAGCGATAGTACTTTATTAAAATACTAAATTTTATTTGTTTTCCACGTACATTTAGTCTCCCCACCATTTCCATTTGTCTGACCACCATCACCACCATGCCTTATCAAAACATTCCATACATACTTAAAATGAAGCTGAGGGTGGAGTCCAGTCTTGAAAAACTAAACAGGCATTTTGGACAACACATTCTTGGCAAGGTATTCTGGATGACATTTATCAGACATGGTAGGGAAAGCTCTTTCAGCATTTGTAAAAAGGACAGCCAAATAATGGTTACAGAAATAAGACTGCAGATTTTAATGAACTGTTTAAACTGTTTTCTTTTCTTACAGAGTCTGTCTCCACTGCCAGAGAGCTTGAATGACCTGGAAGTGTACACAAAGAGTTAGAAATCAAAATCCATTTTTCTAATTATCTTCAGTTTACTATCTTGACTCACTCCACAAAATATTGACATTACATTATAACAAAAAAAAAAGCATGCCTTTCAGAGAAAAATCAAGTTGAAAGCAAGACATTAGGTTCTTCTGGTAGAAGACTGTTATTCACTGTAAGTCACAACAGTCAGAATTCAGTGAAGGTAAGTGAGAGGATGGGTGTGGACCAGCTAGGCAAATATTGGCTGAACTCTGCCTACCCTGGCTCATGTCAGACCAGCTCCAGTAGCTGAGGCTAACTGCTTTGAAACCTTCTTTCAAGAACCTATCAATTTGTCTATCAGACAAGTTTACTCTGAACCACTGAGGGAAGCAGGAAAGCAGAAGGAATTCTGTGACTGGAAGAAAGTTTTAACTTGCAGGAATTTTGATAGGGAAATCTAAGACGCATTTTAGCCCAGAATATGTTGAGTAATAACCAATTCAGAAACTTGCTTCCTGATACCACCTTCTGGCTTGCCCTCCTACAAAAGTTCAGTTGACTTTGGGAGAAAATGTAGCAAGAAAACCATAATCTCAATCGCAAAACAGTTTCCCCTCCCAGACACCCTCCCCAACAAAAGGCTGAACAGCAGACGGGCCTAGGTGGCCAAATTCAGCAGCAAGGAAAACCACAGCTCATTTCCTTAGCCAATATGGTGCCAAAAGGAAAATTCTGTGGGTTTAGTAAGCAAGAGATAATTTACCAACCAAATAAAAGCTGGAAAAATGTAATAAAATATTAGCTTTCCCATCTTAGCCAACTAAACCCTTAAAACCGTTCCCATTTATTTAATTTGAAGTATTGTTTGTGGTTTGTAACCCTTTGAAGCAGTCCAAAGCTTGTAAAGATTAAGAAGTGGAAAAGAATCCCTATGTCAGGTTATAAAAGTTTCTGGACTTTTATCAAGTTCCAATAAATTCAGTTACCTTCTGGTCCTCCGTCCTGAAGCAATTCTTGACATAGTTGGCAAATTTGGGCTCCAGCTTAGGAAGGGTAGAACCCTATTATGAAAAAAAGCAAGCTTTAGTGTATGCAGGTCTGTATTTCATGATTCCACTAAATAGCTTATGAAGCTTAAGCCCTTCACATTTTCACTGAACTCACAACATCCCAAATGTTCTGGTTTGAGTGAGAACAGAACTAATTCTGTCCAGTGATTTTACTTTTCAGCTCAGTTGTTCTAACTGCACTTTCTGAAGCTCACAGCATGTTTTCACAGGCAGTGTCTGCTTCTACCCATTTTAAAAGTGTTTAGAAGTATAGCAGCTATAGATACAGTACCCAGGTATCTCTCACAGGAGTCAGGACATACACACTAAAATGGCTGTACAAGCAACTTTGCTCACGCTCAAAAACCTAACAGGAAGCATTCACCACTTCAACCTTGTCTTCTTACCTTCTTGTGTTCTTACCACAGCATGCAACTTAAGACATTACTGTCCTTCACAGGTAGGTTTTTGACTTCATCTCTCAAGCAAAAAATTAACTGATCTCCCACCCACCCCTTTAATACTTCTTCTAATACATCAGTTCTAGGAATTTCAAGAACTGGTCTTAAGAGACATTTGTTTCTATCTCCGACATTGTCTCTGCACTTAAATGCACAAAGCAGATGCAGTAGTAATTCATGGATCTAGGATCATCATGTCTCTTCCTATCTCACAGCAAAATAATACAGCACACTATTTTAAAACAGTGTCTCTTAAGAGACACTGATTGACTTCCCTATGCCCTGTGAAGGATATTTTTCCCATTTTTCTGGTTCATCAGTTGAAATATACCTACTAGAGTAGCACACGTAGTTGCTACTCAGCACAGTGTAGAAATGGGCAATTTTATGTTCAAAGGAAACAAAGCTTCAGAAGGAGCATCTGAAAACTGCAATACTGCAACCAAAAAGTCTGCATTTGAACAATGTCCTACCGCTGGATTCTGTTCAGTGATGTTTTATTAACTTGTTGACATATGTTTACTACATAGTACAGCAGTTTCGCTCTAATAATTTAATAAAGCTATTTTTTGTTTAAAGCTGCTGTCAGCTGGAAGCGCTGTTGTATACGGCAATGCACAAACTTTCTGCCTTGCTAAGGTACATTCTAGCACCATCCTGGAAAGCATGAAATTAGGCTGCCTGCTATTGCTTCTACATATTTGTGCTTACGCAGCACCTCCCAGTACACTCTTCAGCAACGGGAAGTATATTCTAAAGCAACTTTTCAGTTATCTGGTCTGCATGCTTCACTCCATGGGGACATCTGTCTACTGTAAGCAGCTCAGCCACTTCTGCTTACGCTGCAGAAGACATGCCAATCACTGCTCCTCTGAGTCACCCATTTAAAAACCCACCCAAGCATCCACTAGATCCAAGAGGTCAGTTTGACCCAGCAGAATGATACCATCCATCACCGTCAGCTTCCTAGTTTATGGATATGCATTCTGATCCCCATCACAATCTGTCATTGCTCTCTGTGCATCTACTCTATATTGAAACACTCTGTCTTACTTGGCATTCCTGGGGCAACACTGCCTCAAAACATTAAGAATCTAAGCAGAAGATAATCATAATTCTTTAGATGATTTGATTGCCATTGGGGGGGAGTTTATCATCTCAGACCAAACTAATAAAAAAGATTTCCTCATAGTGCTAACATCAGCCAAAAATGTCTCTAATAAAGGGTGTGTTCAGTCACAAAATCTATAAGCAGACTCCAGAGTTTGTGATGTAAAACCAGAACTTATTTAGCCTAGATGTCAGGTCCTCACCACCACCTGTGGTACAGATGTGTACTCTACTACACCCATTGCTAGTGCACAGGCTGCCAAATCTGGCTGAGGGGGGAAGAACTGCTGTTACCTGCTACACTTTTACCCAACAGCCTCTAACTAAAATGCAATTTTCTTTTTCATTCTTAAATAACAGCTAAGAAGAATACCCATATGCATAACCATGAAGTGCTAGTCCATGGTAACAATCAGAAGCCGAGCAACAGCCCTGTGACCTTCAAAAGCTGAAACACCCATTGAGGGGAGACTCATAGTCCCAGATCTCTGTCTGAGAAAGCAAATGCTTTCAGGTCTTCATAGATTCATTAATGTGTAACACAAGCACTCATCTCCCCCTTCTGGAAGTCATAAAGTCTTACAAGTATCTGGGTACCTTGACCAGATACTGCTTTAAGACCAAGCTATTCCAAGCATGTGAAGAACTCTGCTTTACTCTAGTTTCCTAAATTGTGTACAGCAGTTAAAAGACACCTGCAGAATAAATACCACTATGGATTTGTTGCAGGGTTTGGGATTCCGCCCCCCCAAAAATTTTACCTGAAACAGTTTGCTGAGAAATACCAAGTTACCAGTCATCACTACCGGAGGAATACAAAACCACTTCAGTTTTGTTTCTCACAAGTAGAAGCTTCTTTTTGTTCCAAATAGGTTTTAATTTCTCTGAGCTTCAACATCAACATACTGTGGTAACAGCAGAGCAATCAGTGTACACGTAACCATTTCTTAAAAACACCCAATTCTGCCGATATACAGAAGCGTAAAAATAAGGCTGAGAAACCCAAAGTTTCTGAGAACTCACCTTATCTACAGACGCTTGCATTTTTGCTTTAATCTCCTCTAATGACAGAGGGACTTTTGGTGTTTTTGGAGTTAGAGATTTATCCTTCTTGGAATCTGGAGTCTGAAAATCAGCAATTTTGTTAGGAATCTGCACATACATAAAACTACTTAGGATACAAGATCAAGTTTTCTAAAAGCAGGGATGTTAAAACCTACTGTAGAATTTGTATGGAATAGAAGAGCTATTTATCATACAGATTTCAAAAAGTCACAGAAGTTAAATTTGTGCTTCCATCACGTTCCTCAGAGATGAGGAAAAGAACAACATTTAAGTTACTACATTTGAGACTACAGTCAGCAGAGCTAGCATCTTATGCTGCTGGGCAGGGGTCTACACAGCTTTCTCCCAAGAGAAATGAAACTGAAAATCCCCCAAACATTCAGTGATTTTGAGTTTACTCCCCAACCACAGTCAGATTAGGTCATGCTTTAGAAAGGCACGTTGCACAGCTTTTCAGATGCTGTCCTGCATCCATCCCACACTCATTTCTGTGTCCACCTTCCTCACATGCGCATTTGAGTACATGCGGCAAGGAAAAGCTGTGTAAGGAAGCTTGAGAACTACAAAGCAACTGAGTAAGAAAACCGTTAATTCTCAAATGGACCAGTTAAGTGAGAATTCCTTAGCAGCAGCAGCCTCCTGTTGTCCTGCAGTGGTGACACAGTTGGTACTCATCTTCTTGTACAAGCAGCTACACAAAAAAAATACAGACTTGTATTTTGAGCCATGGGATCACCAGTACTCAACTAGGGACAGCACAGCTTGGCTGCTGTAGTTACATATTGATCACTGAAGAGTTTCACACTGGCACGTGAAGCAATGAGCAGTATACCCAGCATGCTTCATACTAAAATTCAAAAACCTAACTTAACTGCAAACACATTATATAAAGTTACCATTAGGCAAGAAAGCTTAGCTTCCTCCCTATAACAAACATTTGGTTTACTAATTTTGTCTTCACTCACTTTTGATTTAGATGCTGGTGTGGACGGCTTAGAGTCTTTTCCATTTTGCTTTGCTTTCTGCATATTTTTTCCCGAAGGTTCACGGACAGGCTGAAACAAAAAAAAAGGCACTGAAGTTCATCTGCCATGAAAAACTGCTAGTAAATGTTAAGCTCATAAGCACATAGGACACGGTGACAAAGTACTTGTTTGTTTGGGGGTTTTTTTGAGGTTAAACAGTATTCTCAACATGATCCATGCTCATTCTTTCAGAAAAAAAAAGCATGTATATAGTGCAGAAACTCAAATGAAAAACTATTGATACCACATGTAATAAACTACATCAAGTTGTGTTATGATGCCATAAAACTATGTGGGACCTCCACTACATCTGCCTTCTCTATTACATCTTTCCTTATGTATTACCACGTAGGCTTTTGGGGGCAGATATTTCATTAGAGGAATTCTAGATGGTCCTGCAATTCCAAGATCTGACTCAGTGCTACTTGCTCTTTCTAACACAACCGTTGCCCCATGTGGCATTTCACGCAGAAACGTTGTATGTGACGGGTAATGCCACAAGTGTATTTAAGATTCTTATATTTCTATATAAATCAATGGGCTGTTTTGTTCAGCCACACTAGATTTGATTAGATGTCAGGAAACCTGCAGTTCAGACTTAAAACTATCATGTACAACCACCTACAGAAACTCACTAGGACAGAGCAGCATGTAGTGAAGTAAAGCATTCAATGTTTGGTTGTAAACAGGAGATACAAATGTAGACATTCAAGCCAAAATACGCAAGTTCAGAAAAAATTACTGCCATCTATTTCTGTAGTTGCCAAGTTGTCTTAGTTTATTTTACCACCAGATGGCACTGAAAAGCTGATCTAATTTCACATTCAAGCACTTGGCTGCTTGAACTGAACCTTTTTCAACAGGGTCACGCATTTAGATACATTTTTCATTGCAAGTTGGACACTGCTAGGAAGACCTTTCAAAGCATGCAGGACTAGCTGAAATGGTAATGCACAATCCACATCTTTGAGCAGGATTTTGTTTGCTGCCCAATAGCCATACATGAAATCATAACAGTCTAACAGCTGCACGTAAGAACTGGTAGGAACCCAGACACCCCTCTGCAGCAAAGTAAATGAACCATGGACTGGAGATGTATTCACACCAAGGTGTAGTGAGGTGCATTCTTATGTCCTGCAACAATTTCTTTTATACAGACTAAATGGAACCAAAAACATCCCACCCACACATTCCAAATAGCTGTGCTTAAAGCTCACTGATGTGAGGGACTATCTGCCCGATTACTGTTACTGCTTGTACCGGTATCTAGTTCATTAGAAAGCAGAACACTGCACAAAGAGGACACCTCAATTAGCTTCTGCATTACTATAAAGGCAGAGTTCAAACCTAAACTGCTCTCTCACACAAACACAGCTTCCCCTCCTCCTGCTTCAGGGGTCTTCATATGAATCCTCAAAGATGTCTCAATTGGGACAGTTAATTTACACCTATCAGTAAGGTGTTAGCACTTGCTCTCCCATCTGAATAAACTTAGCTACAGATATTAAGTCTGCCTGGTGCTAACACTCACTTCCTTTTAAGTTCATTAAACAGGCTGTGAGGATGGTCACACTGTGTGTATATATAAATATATGCCACTTACTTTCTTTATTGGTGTTTTCATTTCTTCCTCATCATCCTCTAAGTCATCCTCATCACTACAATTAGAAAGGCAGTCACTAACTGTAACTCAAGATTCACACATGCAGCTTTAACCACATTAGGGATTAACTTTTCCCCTCCCTCCCAATCAAATGTTTAATATAACATGAAGGAAGCAAGTAATCTTCCCAAGTCTACCTTTTACTTTGTTTTAACACGGGGCAAGGTGTTAGGAGGTCAAATACTCTACTTACTACTGTTAAAGCAGTTAAACGCATTTCCTTCTGCTTTCATGCTAAAGGTGTGTATCCAAGAACTTCCACTACTAATTAAGGAAATTCTAAGGTTATTATAACTTAAATTATGCAAAAAAGTTTGATAACTCACTATGACTTACTTGAATAACACTAATTTGCATTGCATTGTGGAGATAAAAAAACTTAAGGTGACTCTGCTTTTTTGTAGCCAAGACAAAAATGGAGCTTGCTCACTGAACAGACAGGTCACAAAATCCATACTCTGAAACAGTTAAGCCTGTATTTCAAAATACATTATCCAGACAAGAGTACATACTCATCATCCTCATCATCATCTTCATCATCATCCTCATCATCTTCTGATAATTTTGCTTTTTTCTTTAAAAAAAGAAGACAAAATAGTACTGATGCTTCACATAATAAACAGCAAGCTTGATCCAAAACAATTTGTGGCATAATTGCAAGACCATCTTCCATCAACTTAGCTAAAAACCAACAAGTTACAGCTGCCAAGTCAAAAAGCAACTGACAAACTGACAGCATCCTCTTGAACAAATGAACCATTCCTTCTTTTAATCAGCATTTAAACTCTTGCAGTACTCTGGTGTTTATACTTAGAAGCTGCACCCACTCAATTATGGCAGGGGACAAAACTACCATGTAGAAGTAGCCTTCATATTAACCCTCGCAGAAAAGCTTTGGAAGCTGCCTGTACTAAACTACACTTCCATATTTTAGTACTTGTCAAGACCCAAGTACAAAATAATCGCTCCCTCAGATGGCAATACACCATGTATTAAGTAAATCATAGGAATCCATCTAACTGCTTGCTCACAGAGGCAGCAGCAATACTAAACCATGAGAAAGTTCATCAGACAAGCTGATTGAAAGTATATATACCTGTGGCGTTTTGGCTCCTCCTCCACTTGCTGGTCTCTTTGTGGAAGTGTTCACAATTTTTGTATCATCATCTTCATCGTCTGATTCTGGTTCTTCCTCTAATGCTAAGAAAATTACATCAATGTGTAAGAAACTGACCTCATTTGACAGTAGTTATAGCAAGATTACTAGTAAGACAAACAGAAAAGCATCACCACCCACAACTACATAGGTGAGGTCTGACTGCAGTGCTGAATTGAT
Organism: Megaceryle maxima; assembly: GCA_024605025.1. Lineage (NCBI taxonomy): Eukaryota > Metazoa > Chordata > Aves > Coraciiformes > Cerylidae > Megaceryle > Megaceryle maxima. The sequence continues at coordinate 6,684 of JANHGN010025044.1, read as the reverse complement.
AGGAGGAAGCTTCCTACTCATGATTTAATCACCGAGATCAGAAACTTTTCCAGTTGACTGCAGTTACTATGACACTGAAATCCAAAATGGGTGAATAACCATCCACACTCCGCCTGTAACATTATTCACAGAAAAGCTGCCACAGAAAGTTATGAATAACTTTTTTCTCAATTTCTGAGGAGACACATTTTAGAGAACTTCTGGAGAGAAATATCAGTTCGAAAGACAATTCTACAAAGGAAGGTAATCCTGGGCTTAGTTTTTAAGTACAAAGCCAAATATATTTCATGGGCAGGCTTCTCACTCAACTGGTGAAAGCTCACAGCTTTCTGCTGTGAGACACTGACATGGAGAACCCATTTTTAAGGGGAGAAATTAGAATCAAATTGCAAGGCTGACAAACTCCCTTTACGCACACACACAAAACACTAAGACAGGGTATGCAAGCCTTTTTCTGAACTCTTTTGTCATACAGTTACCCCACACTTGTGAGAAAAGTGAATGAAAGATTCAGAGGATCAGTATTCTAGGAATTACCGCTTGAGACACCAGATACATCACTTAAGTTCTGTTGGTGCTGACAGGTAGCAAGCTCACAGATTAGTCGCCATATTAATACATACCTACGAGATGTTGACCACTGACATAAACAGGCCCTGAACCACATTTCAACCTCAACACCACTGGTGGTGTGATCTCAAAGCCACCTAATGAAACCTAAGGAAAAAAAAAGCATTGTTATTTATTCAAATATTGAAGGCAAGGTGTGCTTAACAGACAATCTATTCAAGTGAAACCAAAAGCACCAACATCTGCAGACTCCAAGGCTAACACAGTTAACTCTAAGTTTTATCTAATAGAATATTCAGTGTTTAGAGTCAAATCAGTCAGTAAGGCACAACAGTGTTTACTCGACTCTCATTACTTATTGTAATTAAAGCACACATTTCCAAGCCAGAAGAATCCATGTGCTTCTACTCTTCTTGGAGGCAACGCCAATTGGAACATTGTCCATCGCATCTGCCCCCAGCACTGCGCAGTTCCACTTGTGCAACATCAGCTACACCAATTCAAATTACATTGCAGATGGAAGGAATGACAAGTAGGATGCCCTTAAAACAAGAACAGGTAGCAGTCATCTTTACACTCTCAGCTTGGAACCTGCATAAAAACATTTTTTTCACCCGAGGCTCAAAGAAAGCAACACAACCAGTTCTTTAAAAAAGAAAACGCAGAATTAGAACAGAATTCTAGTAAGCACAAAAAATATATTCATCTTTATCTTGTATTTATTATACATGTTGAAACTGACATGCATCTGAACACTGCCCACTGTGCAGTTTCATTAAAATTCAGTCAACCAAAACTTTTTAACTTGTCTTTCTCACATGAGCCCAAATTTACAGGATTATTTTCTAAGTTCCTGTACTTACCGTAGGCTGCACTGACATTTTCAGAGATGCCAGTACTACTTTGATAGGGTTGCCTTCATAGTCCAATGCTTCTGCTTCTACAACATGCAGTTCGTCTTTGGCTCCAGCCCCTAAAGTAACCTGTGAAGTACAGAACAGTGCATTCTGAGCACCTTCCCAAATATTCTCAAGTGCTTTAAACTCCATTCACTGTTCTGCATCTCTTAAGACTGAAGTTTGTATTCCTGACCAGTAACGATTCCGTTGCACTCTCCCCAAGGCAACGGCCTCTTTCCCTTTAACAGGAGCACTTGCAAGGTGCAAGTCCAGGTGTGTCTTTTGATGGAAGTGAGAAGCAAATCTTCTGCTACTGGGCTACTGCACTGAAATAGGTCAGGGACAAGTCCAGTCAGCACTGAAGGCACCCAGGGGAAGAAGTACAAACACATGCCTAGAGAAAAGGAACCATCTGCTCTCACTACTATAGAATCACAGTCTTTACCCATCCTTCCCATATCTCATCTGCAAACTTCTTCACTGGATCACACTGCACACTTTGTTTACTTGGCATTCAGCGAGGAGTTCAGTCTTGACCACTGTTCAGTTCAGTCCTGTCATTACACCAAATAAGTCTGGCACTTTCTGAAGATTCAAAAATCATAGCTGCAGGGAGGCATGCAAGTGACAGATGTGGGACAGGCCTGAAATTCCAGTTCTCTGAACCTCTGGCATCTGAGTCAGGATTTCAAGCAAGCAATGCAAAAACCAAGAATCCCTTGGAGTGTTACAATTGTTCCCAAGAACAAGGCTCTCTGTTTCCTTTCCCAATGGCCATGAAAAGAAAGCTTTCCACCCTCCATGGAAGATGTGGGTGTAAACACTTCAGGCAGAGCAATACAACTTAGCTTTCCATTCTCCAAGAGCTAAGTTTTAGGCAGGCTGTAATGATCCAGAGTAGATGTACCAGACTGAAGGCTGAGAAACAGGACATGAGATTCACTACCAGCAAATTTTTTTACTGTAAATACAGAGGTGAAATTGCTGCTGATCTCACCTCTCAGACGAGTTAGCAACAGTGAATCATTCAGATGGTGGGAGTACCCACCAGGACAAGAATTCAATAGCATGCCCTCCATCCCCAGTTACTCCTGTCATTTGCGCCAGTTCAAGCAATACTATGGCACTTACTGATTTACTGAGTGTCTGACAAGTATGCAGTCATGTGCTTTCATTTCTACAGTGAAGGAATGCCTACTCAATAAATAGGTAATGCAGCGGCCATTCCTCTTTATATTCTCAGCTATTATTAGTATGACATCTACAGAAACCTCATGCCACTTCCTACCTCTACATGCATTAACCCTCCTCCCCTTTCACTTTAATCCTTTCTTCTCCCCACCTCTTTCTCTACTTCATACCCAAGTTCATCACCACATTTGTATCTTAACTGTCACGTCAAATCAGTCTTTATGCATCTAGTCTTTCATCAGGTGCACAGATCAGTCATCAGGTACTTGCTACCTTCATGCTTTATCTTCTATCAAGTTGTACCTCTGCTTGCCAAGGCAGTTTCTGTTCATAGCTATGTCTAAGATCTTTGAAGCCTCTTAGACATTTCCAGTTTGTAATTTCAAACCTCTTTTCTCCTGTGTCATTTGTCTTTAAACAGGTCATCATCAAATGACTTTTTTCCCCCACCACCCTAAAAACTAAGTATTGATACGTATTCGATCGGCTCTGCTGTCCCATGAAGGGTGCATGACACTATTATAACTATCTGCATGAACTTGTCCTATACATACATTACTGTTACATCCTTCTCTCAAAGAAAAAAACCTAATTAAGGACAAATTAGTCATTGTCACTTCCAGGCTACAATTTTCATAAAATGGAAAGTCTCAAGACTCATGATTTACAAAACCATAATGCTTATACAGAAGTGTTCTAAGTATCACTGTGAGCAAGTTTGCAGAGTATTATTAAGCAAATCTCCTGTAGGAAGCAATTCAGCTGCAGGAAGCATCCACAATTAACAGGTTCTTTTATTTCCAAGTACCATCACAGTATCCCTTTGTATTTAAATAAAGGGAGAAGCAAACCATGAAGTAGAGATGCTACAACGCTTCAGTTCCTTGCCTGTGAAATTAGGGTATATTACCATTCTGCTAACTGAAAGTAACATGCTCAGCCCAGACCAAGGGCCTCGAAATACTGTCTTGCTTGTGTGGCAGCAGAAAGACCACATCTAAGACCACATCTCAGACCCTGTTTTCCAGAAGTATCCTGCTCAGTCAGGGGTCTCTTAGATGAATTATCGGAATGAAAGACAGCATTTACCAGTTACATCCTTGAAGAGAGCAACATCAAAGACAATAAATCAAAACATAAACCTTCTCCCTCCACTCCCATTTAAATTTAATAATTAGTTGGTCATAGACAAAAAAAAAATGGAATTATGCTTATGGAGTACATGGAAAAGCCTTTCAAAATAAAGTTGCTAAAACATCTACTAAAATGGGTCATGTGTAATTCTTATAATCCCTTGGTGCTCCTGTAACGTCTTAACTATTACATTACAGTACATATCCTGGCCTCTAAATCCGTTTAATATAGATTTATTAACCTACTGTGAATTATAACTTTTTCAGCCTTGCACTGACTGCTGTAAAAACAAAAACATCAATGAGCATTTTAAACTTTTTCCCAATATAATCAGTATTTCAAGTGACATGGCGTGTTCCACTCCCAACGGGATCTCACTTCTCAGGCCACCTCTTAAAAATGTGAAAAGCTGCAATTTAAAAGCCAAACAATACTTGCCGTTCTCAAAGACAGCTGATGCTCATTTTCTTCATCATCTACTTTGAACTGATACTCCTTATCTGCCTTAAGCTCGCAGCCTGTTAAAAGACCGTTTAGTTATAAACACACTGTTTTATTCAGAAGCAGTTATTTACTAACCGCTTATTATTTTAGAACTTGCTGCTTCCAGGCTCTGCACTCGCCCAGAAAACCAAAAGCACTTCAAGCACATAAAGGAGACACGTGGGGTGGGGAAAATCCCGGGCGAGTCCGCGGCCTACTGCCGACCACGCAGCGCCAGCGTGCTCCGTTCAAGCCCATCCGCTCTAAGCCACCCCAGGTCCCGCACCCTCGCGCTGCCCAGGGCTATGTTCTCTCCCGGGACGCTCAGTCCTGGCGGACAGGCCCCTCCTCAACCTCCCCTCCCCGCTTCCCAGGACTGGCGAAAAGCTCGGCCGACCGGGGGCCGCCACCTCCACGTGCTGCCCCTCCCGCCGCGCTGCCACGTGCTCGGCGGCCGCTCGTGGGCCGGGCGCTCCCGCGTCCTTAGGAACGGGCGGGGAACAAAAGCGCGCCGGGCTGGGCCGGGCCGGCGCCACGTGCGATCAGCGCGCCACGTGGGGAACGCGCGCCGCCGGGGAGCGCGCGGCGGCCACTGCCATCCTCCCCGGGAACCCCCTCCCCCGACACGGCCTTTCCCGCCTCGCTGAGGCTCGGCGCGAGGCCGGCGCCAGGCCGCGGCCCCCACCGCCTCGGGCCGCCTCCCGCCCAGCCCGCAGGCCCAAGGCAGCGTCGCGGAGGCGCCAGCAGGCCACAGGAGCGCGGAGCCGGGGCAGCAGCGGCCGTTACCGAAGAGGAAGGTCTGGGGGCGCAGGGGGCCCATGCTCTCCATGTCCATGGCGCTGTCCTCCATCTTCTCGGCCTGCTCGCGCGGGAGAAGCAGAGCAGAATGCGGCGCTGAGGACGGACGCGCACTAAAGGAAGCCGCGTGCCCGCCCACTCCCAGATATAGCCCCCGCGCGCTCTCGCGAGACCTGCGCGCTAGCCACGCCCCTCCGGCCCTCCGCGCCGCCTCTGCGCAAGCGCCGCTCTACCCCATCCCCTTTCGCGAGCGTGGAGGGTGGTCGCGAGACCCGCTCGTGGCGCACCGATGAGCGCGCGTGGGGCTGCGGCCATCACAAAATGGAGGCGGCCGGGGCGGACCCGGCGGGGCCGGCCGCTCTCCTCTCCCGTTTGTGCCTGGCACGGCCGCGCCAGCGCGCCTCGCAGGGAAAGGGCGGCGAGCGCCGTTACAGCCTGGAGGGAGCTGCCGGGCGGCGGCGGGAAATGGCTGCGAGCGGGCGGGAAGGGCCTGGCGCCGGGGGGCGGGTTGCAGGCCCGGGTAGGCGCAACCTGCGCGCCCCTCGGCCAGCCCAGGCCGGCTAGAAAGCCAGGCCGGCTGCGGCCGCAACGTGCCCCGGATAGCCTCCCGCGGGGGGTTAGCGCAGCTGGGAGCCAGGAGCTCGCCCAGGTGATGCTGCAGCCCCCGGGACCGCACAGTGCTGCGGCCTCCTGGCCTGAGCCAGGCGGGAGCTGCGGCTGCCCGTGCCGCAGTGAAACGTACCCTACTGTGCGCCCGTGAGCTCAGGGCTCCCGGCAGCTCTGAGCGAATCGGAACCAACACCCCCTTTTCCTCTCTACCCCGTCAATGAGCTGAGCTGCTGTTCTGAGTTACTGCTCCCTGTGCCAGAGGACCGAGGAGCAGAGATGTTTTGTGAATTGGAAGCCAGTATGCAATGGGAGTGTGCTGCTCTGCCTTGTGAAGTGGCAGGTGGGGACATCTGTCAAAACCATTAAAACATTTTTTTGTACTGGGAGTCATGAGCCCTGGAAAGGCTCTGCGTATGCATTAAGCACAGAGAGTCCATCGCTGGCCCTAGGGCACAGCAAACCCAGGTGCAGGTCAAGGCTGTCCCCCTCTCCGGGGGCTGATCCGTAAGTCTGGTGTCTTAGGTGCTGTAAATAAATTAACGCAAGTTTACTTTCACGTGAACACTCTTCTAAGAAAAGTAGAAGTGTGTGGCCTCTTAGTGCATGTCTTTCCAATAATTAGAAATATGTAGCTGCATTATATTCACAGAAGAAGAATACAAAATTCTGTTGCTGAAAACACAACAAACTGAAAGAAATTAAAAAGAACTGACAGAGGTAAAATGAACCTTATCTGTCAAACCATGGCATTCGCTGCCTTTCTCCATCTCACACAAAGCTCACTCCTCTGAAAAACACTAAAGACAGTTCTACGGTACTTACACATTCGACTTCTTTTTGAAGTCTCCTATTTGCAAGACACAAGTTTTCCAAATAAGAAGTTACTTGAGCTGTGGGGTCACTATGATACATCTCCCTGCAATGTCAGTACCGAGGGTTGGGGTGCAGACCAAGGCCACTGCTGGGGCTTGTGCACCACGCTGGGGGTGCAGAAAGTAAA
>JANHGN010025043.1:0-26757 GCA_024605025.1 Megaceryle maxima | reverse complement strand
AAAAAAAACAAAACACCAAAAAAACCCCCCCCAAAACTAAAACACAACCACCAAAAATTGCAGGTGTAGATGAGTAATATATGAAATTCACCTCACAACTGTAATTTCCAGTGTATTTATCTTCACTGTGCCTGTATGATGTTACTCAAAAAATGACCTTTGTTCCTTTTTAATTAGGTTTTTTTACTGCTATATGCTTATTCTACAACCTGTCCATTGATTAGGAATTACTTGTTTACATTTAATAAACTCTCATTAGAACATCAAGAGAAGTATAAAAAAATCTGGATATTAACATAATTTTTTATTTATGGTTGTTATTTGGCCTTCAGACATTGCTCTCTTCTAGGGATTTTTTCATTTACTCCAAATCAAAGAACATCAGACTTCTGAATAAGGAAGAACTGCTGTGTTGACCATCCTCTTGTGCTTTAGAGCAGCACCTTTGCATCTCTTTAAGAAAGGGCACCTAACACTGAAATATACTGATGGTAGAAAAACCACTTGTATGAAAACAGAGTTGGAGTAGAATTCCAAGCACAAAACCACCCTGTTTTCTCCTCTACACTCATACCACAAAACTGAGAGGCTAGTTTGTTGCTACAGGTATGTATGGGGCGGACACTTTTTTATGACCAGAGTAATGGTCTTCAAAAGGACCTTAACAGTTTTTTTGCAGCTGTGTGGGGTCTTCAGCATTGCTTTAAGTAACCTTTGTCCTTGAACTGCTGAAGGACAGAGATAATTTACTGTAAAACAGAGAAAGGATAGGTAACTGAAAACCTGTGTTAATGCAATCACAGCTGATCATCTCACCATACCATCAGAAAGCTCTCCACTATGCATATCATAATCCTCTGAGCATTAAATTTGGGTAGTGTAATGCTTCCTGCAAGATTAGGTTTTTTCCATGCTGTTTTACATTAGGGGAAAAAAAAAATTATCTTAATTTAAAACTAATAGAATATTGACCCCATAGTGCTGAGTTTCACAGTCCTCAAGAATTTCACTGTGGCTTGCATTTCATTTAATTCTGGAAAGTTAGCATTTCTTTCAGTGAACTTAAGTTCTATTTCACTGTATGTAAAAGCTCAATCCTATAATGTATTTTTAATGTCTACCTTCTAAATAGGAAATGGTCTAATAAATTCTCTACTCCCACGTACCCACATTAAATAGCTTTCTGAAATCTTCACATATCCCTAAGCAACTTTAAGTAAATAATCCTGAGATGCATATAGCAAGTTAACTACAGTTTCTCTCTGTGGCTAGAGTTAAAACAATGAAAAGATGTAATGCTATTCACCAATATGCTTTTTTTCCCCATCAGATAGAGATAAGGTAATCTGAACTTGCAGATAATGAAAACACCCCTTGCAATTTGTCACCATTAACGGAACCAACATTGTAAACATACATTATTAAATTTGTTATTCCTACACCAAACTTAATTCTCCTTATTATTTTTTCACCTTTCAGTTTAACAATGTACATACTGACCGTCTAAAATGCACTTTCGTCTCTTTTTTCCACAGCATTTAATTTACATATGTGATAAAAAATTACTAAGTTGATAGACATGCATCTAACAAAACATTTGGAAAAACACGCTGACAGGTCTCTTATGACAATTAAAAAAAGTTTACTTGGTTTTGCTTTTGGTTTTGTTGTTGTTGGTTTTTTTTATAATGAATATTGTATGCATCTGCTAAGAAATCAATCATAGAAGCTTATGCCTTTTACTAAAATAGGATGACACTGGGAGCGTAAGACTTCATGAAGTCCATATCTCTGACTTAAGTATAGCGGTTGCTCGAGGTGACTGAATATTTTTAAATGCAAACCTATATCTTCTGCAAGACAATATGGCATACCTAACATGTACTTCATCTGAATATTCACAGTCACTTTCTAATTATTTTCAGGATCTTTTCTGGCATGACAGATCATGCTAACAGCTTCATTAACTCTGCTATGCAGCACTACTGGATGATAGTATGCACAGCCTAATTTATTCAAGAAAAACTATGCAACCTCCTAACTTAAACAGAATAACTGTTATTCTCTCTCAGTATGTTAATGAGATTGGAAAACTATTTCACGTGAAGCCATCAGAACACTAATACAAACTGTACTAGTTCTCTGTAGGGTTATTTTTTAGTGGTTGTGTTTGTGCACTGTACTGCTGTTTAATTAAAGAAGATAGATAATTATACCCTTGATAGGGTTCCTTCATTTACAAATTATACAATAACAGAGTTTGGTGGTGTCCATAAAAAAAATCATTCAATTCATACTAGCTATGAAATACATGATTTTTCAAGTAAAAATTTACCATAACATTCACTTAAAGATGCAATAGAGGGCATAGAGATAGTGTATTATTCTATTCCAGGAAGTTCTGAAATTTAAAGCATTCTCACTCGTGTAGTGACAACTTTCCAAAGTTGAAATTCTGTAGCTACAGATTATCACACAAGTAATAGTCATCAGAAAGAGGCACAGTTATTTTTAAGTCTAAAAAAGCCTTACCTAATACTGGTAGAAAGTAATGGAAAGACTCCTTGTGATGAAGAACAACAGACCCTGGACCACAGCCAAGCCAAAGAGTTGGAAAGCATGTAACAGGCCTGCCAGCAGCAATACAGAGCAGCAATCCTCAACTCCAAATGCTTCCTGCTCCTTTAAAGTCACAGGGGATTTTCAATTCCCTCCAGACTGCCAGAGAAATTTGTACTGCAAATAAACACTAAGGATCTTCACTAAAATCTTCAAAATGCACTTCCATTCTCTCAGTACATTAAAAAATATTAAAATTATACAAGGGCTAGAAAAAAAGGGGGAAAGCGCAAATCCTGAGAAAATCAAAAAGATGAGCACAATTCTTCAAGGGCACTCAGGTATCATTCATTGAAATTCCACAGTCACATGTAATGAAGGCTTGGGACAACACTTTTACTGCTATACAGGGTCAGTTCCTTCATTCAGTCTTCCTGAATCAGTACCCCTGCTAGTGAGTTTGTATTGGATTCAAGAAAATTGTATTTCAGAGCTACTTATATTTTTTATCCATCTTTGAGTATGGGAAAAAGCCACCATAAAAGACTTGGACTCAACATCCCTCAAAAAGAGATTTGCAACCAAGCACTGTGCAACAGTTCCATTAAAAAGCCCTTAACAATTTCTTGGAAAGTAAAATTAAATGCATAATTCTGCTCTATTTTTAAGTGCTAAACACAGAAATTGTGCTTTTTACATGTATAAGCCATATTCACCATAGAAAAGTATTCCCAAACCAATAGTGTATCTTCCTTCTCCCTCCCTATCAAAGTCAGATTTGGGAATACGATTTCAAGTTTGAAGGTTTTCCTTCCTATTTTCAACACAGATACTTTCACCTGCTTTTTAGCATCTTAACTGTTCATGCACATCTTCCCTGAAGGAAGTACTACTTTTATTTGGGGAGGTGGAGGGAGAAGGAGGAGATCTTATTGGGGATCTTATTAATGTTTATAAATATCTGAGGGGTGCGTGTCTAATGGAAGGAGACAATCTCTTTTCTGTAGCGCCCAGTAATAGGACAAGGAATAAGGAGTATAAACTTGAGTACAGAAGGTTCCAGCTCAGTATGAGGAGAAACTTCTTTACTGTGAAGGTGACAGAGCACTGGGACAGGCTGCACAAAGAGGTTGGGGAGTCGTCTTCTCTGGAGATTTTCAAAACCCACTTGGATATACGTTCCTGCGTCATGCCCTAGGTGATCCTGCTTTGGCAGGTGGGTTGGACTTGATGATCTCTAGAAGTCCCTTCCAACCCCTAGCATTCTATGAACTGCATTCGGAGAGTGACAATAATGCCATAAAAGCTCCTTGATCCTTTAAGCTGAGATGAAGAATTGACAGAGTTCTTCTGTTGAGGAGGAGAAATATTTAAGAGCTTGTCACTGATGTAGGCCAAAGTGATCATCATCATAAGCTTATATAATTAACTCCTCAGTTATACTAACTTATTATGATAAACTGTTTCACCTTCTTATGTAGCAATAGTGTCTAGGAATCAATCTTCCATTTAGACTGACCAGAAGTCTAACTCATATGCCTGCTGTTTATAGCTACAAAAATCAGGACAAGTTAGCTGGTCAAAAATTGGAAATATCTTTTGCGATAACAGGTTGACAAAATGTCAGTTTTTCTGAGCACACCAGTGCCAGACAATTTGGCTTGTACAACAGACTGTCCTTCCCTGGCCTCCACTTTTGCCTTCTCTATATGACCTGAATTAGTTTGCCTGGAATTATTTTGTCTGTAAAATTATAATAAATGGCATCCCTAAATAGCAGCAATCTATGTTTCATACTTCAGTATCATCACTGGGCACCTGTCTGTATTAAAGTGTTTTAATCCAAGTGATGAGTTGATAAATGTTCAGCAACATTAGCAATTTCAACAAGATTAAAAAACAAACCACAAACCAACCATTAGGCATTTGCCTTGATAAACTACTTTAAATCAATAATATTATAGGAAAAGCAACACAAAACAAAGCTACCCTTTCCGTGAAAAAAAAAATGCATGACTGACCTAAAATATTTCATGTATTCAGTTAATAGTCACATACCTTTTTAATAGTAGAATTTATATCTGAACTGATCTCTTCTCCAAGGCAGTTGTTTTTGCCAGCTGCTGGCAAAGTGCTATATTGGACTTAATTACCTCATAAAGTTTACAAAACCTTGGCTTGACTCAATTCATTTTGTGTTCTGTCTATGTATTGATGCATTATATAATCAAACAGGGACCTCTGTAGCAGTGCCAAAGGGGAATCACCTTCTGGACAGACCTTGGAGTTCATCTGTCTCCCTCTGAATTCACAGAGCCAAATTCAGCTCTGGCAGAGATGGGCTCAACTCCACTAAATCAATCAGATAATCAAAACTTATTGATATTAGATCAATGCAAAGAAGAGTAACAAATCCTGGAAAAAACCCTGCAATAGACCTAGGTCCAGATATATCCAGGGCTGAGTTTGTTCTATGAATTTTTCATATTTCTGAACATCAGTACTAAAGCAGAAATTCAGAACATCTATGGAACCTGCTGTTCCCAGCTAAATAATATCAAGAGAGGCAGGTATACATAAAAAGGAACATATTTCACCATTACCTAACACTTCAGCCTTCTCTGTCTAATGAGGAGAAGCATAGCAAGCATGCAACCCATTTCAAGCCTAAAGAACTCACTGGGTATGGGATGCAATTTTATTTGCAGAGAGATGATAAGCATTCAGAATTAATTCTATGAAGAGATATCCATCAGACAATCATCAATGGCTGCAGGTTGTACACTCTTTTAAGGAAATGCTCTATAGCTCAGCCACAGCATGTGAACTGTGAGGTTTTGTGCAGAAATGATGAAACTTTTTAAGAAGATCGTAATTTGTTTTGGTTTGTGTTTCTTTTAGATACTAGGACAGAGGAAAATACTGACAATACTAAGCCTGTTGTTTTAGCCACAGTTTAATTCCCACTGGAAAAAAAACAACACAAAGAAAGAAAAGAGTCTGATTTCAGAGGAGCCTTCACCAGAAAAAGCAGGATTTTATATACAGAACTGCACATTCTGCACAGTACATGCACTTGCGCTGTCTTTGTCAGGAAATACTCTTTGAGCCTCCAAGGCATCTTCTCTTAAATCAGTCACATCACGCTGGGACCTGTGTATTGATGGAAAATTGCACTTTCCTCAATGTATGAGAAAACTAACTTCCAGCGTTACAAAATGACTCAGTGGCCTATACATAGATTTAAGATGTTTTCACCTGCTATAAGCCAAGACAAGTTCTATATGGCAAATCTCACCTGTGCCATGGCAGAGCAAGTGCATTTGGAGCCATGTGGAATGCTCCGTACTCAAGGAGTCAGTGATCTCCAACAGACTACACCTGCCCATATATCATTAATATGATGTGTAACTTACAGTATATTTGGGAAAGACAAACTGTGGGTCAAGCCAAGACTGGAATGTGTCAATCCTGACAAGGAGAGTGCTGCATATTGAAGAGTTAGAGAATGCCCAGGCTTACTATGTGCTGTGCTGCACAAACCTCTCAGATATAGGATAACCCCAGTCAGCTCACTGTAAAAGAGAGGCCTGCAGGCAGCTCTCCCTTGATACTGGTGGCCATGACACCCATGTGGCCATGCTTTTATCTATAAGTACAGCAAGATGTTCTCATGCAAACATACTTTACAAATAGAGTTGCTTTCTTGTAACAAAATTACTTAACAGCTCAAACGACCAAAAAGGAGGAGCTTCTCCCCACAGACAGGATCTGCACAGCATGCCATGAAAAGAGGTCTATCCAATGCAGTAAGAATGTAGGAATGCAAGATGTACTTGGTCTCTGTATTTCTCTTCTTACTTTGTCTTATTAATACAGATATTTTAACAAGCTGGTTTTTGTCAGAACTTTCTTACTGAGATGCAGAATGAAACACTGCACCATTTCCCTCTCCTCCTCTTTCTCCCTCTCCTGTTCCTTAATCCCCTCAAGCAGAACACTGTTCCACAATGTATCTGCATTGCTTAGTTTTCTATATACATATGTACGTATTTAAGTTCAAGAATTAAATATATAAAAATAGTTTGAACAAGTACTTAATATTTCTAGAATTTGCTTGAATTAGTTTTCTTGGCACCTATGTTGGCAGCAAAATGCCAAAAGGGACACTTCTATCGACAAAGTTTCTGCAGGCTCAAAACAATGCACCATAATGGATCTAAAAGAAAATAGCATTGGAAAAAAAAATCACTTTAGAATATTACTTAAGTATTATTTCTGCTATTAAAAGGATAATTATCAATAAGAAAACAAACAGCGGCAACTTGTACTACGTTGATCATTTCATTTGAAAGTTGTAGGTATGTTGATCCTTCAGCTCAAATTTCCAAAAATCAATGATGAAGTTTCATTGCATTTTTTATCCCTAACCAGTGAAAAATTATATAATACAGTTCAAAGCATTATACTTATTTGGTCGTTTAGGCTGGATAAGGGAATTATGTGCCGATAGCACATAAACTTTGAAAATCATGTTACAAAGTATTTGTACCACAACATGTTACTGTACTTAAAAGTAAAACAGAAAGCTTTTGTTTGTTTCTTAGGTGTAAAAAATATCTATGCTACTAAGGTAGTACTCTCACAAAAAAAAGAAAATTAGTCACCTTGTGTGGAAAACTGAATAAGCCCAAGGTATATGATTTTGCTGGGGTACAGTAGAATTTGCAGCTTTCAAGGTTTGCCTTCAGAACTGTTGCTTGAAGGAAATTGAGACAAATGGGCTGCTCTGCCAATACCATTAAGATAAAAGGAGACTTGTATTAAAAAAGAGTGTTCCACTTAAATTAGGCTTACAGTTAAAGTGGGTCATCTTAACCTACCCATCTAGCTAAAAGGCCACCCTGATCCTTTTCTCAGAAGTCTGGCTGATTTGAGCCACAGCAATTTCTGTACTACAAATGTTCTGACTTGATTTGGGCCAACCGCACTATAATCGAGGCCAAAAGGCACTGACTACTTCACTGCTGCTTCACCGACTTCTTACACTGTGCACAATTCATCTCAAGTATGCACAATTCATCTCAAGTATGCCACCTCTTATGACAAGATACAGTGGACTTGAAGTGCTAATATTCCAGTGGAAAATTGGCCTAATCAGCTATCATACATAAACATCAGTAAAAGCCATCAAAATGAAAGGCTAATAAGCGGAAGGAAAAAAAGCATCTGCATGCATTATTTTTTTCCCTTTGAACAGAAAAAAGTGTTTACAGCTTTTTCAGAGTACTAAGTTACATACTGAGACATATCAAGACAAGCCTTTTATAAGTCTTTTAATTTACGACACGTAAGTCATGATACAGAGTCACAGTGAGTGGCAGCAATTCAGTTCAGTGGGGCTTCTCATATGTTTAAGAACTAAGCAGTGGGCTCAGCTCTGATCCCTGTTTCATGTTCCAGCCAAAGGAATCAAGAGAGCACTCTGGCACAACATACCCATATAGCTAGATACTGTTTGGAGATCAGCATGACAGGTCAGCCACCACAAGGATTATACTTCCCCATATGAGTGGGAAATAGCAGTGAGGCAGGAATATAGTAAAGGAAAAAGTGAGAAAGTTTCTTCAACAAACTAGCCTCTGAAGGGCAGGTTGAGAATCAAGGCTGCTTATTTAGTTGGATAACTTGTCATTAAAGTGACTTTAAGCAGGTCTGTATACATCCAACCAATGTATATTTTCGATGTGCAATGTCAGCTCATGCCTTCTCACAATCCTACCCCACCAAGCCCTCTTTACACAATAAGCCCATCCTACACAATAAAAAGCTCCCCTACATATCGCAACTTCCCCAAAGTATATCTGGAAGATGAAGAGACTCAAATATAAACACTTTGGAGCATACTGAATTCCAAATATTTTTGCCTTTTGAAAACATCTAAGTTTTTTTTCTAAGTGTTATCAGTGGAAAAGGAAACAGATCATGTGAAGATTGCCTGAGGAATCTAAAACTTTTAAGAAGAAGATGGCAAAGGCATCAACCAAGGGATTACAATGGATTAACCTCAGAAGATTTCATTTTTCTCAGGTGTGTGTGTGTTCATAGTTATGTATCACAGATTGTCCATTAATAGACCTACCATAAAGATAGAATACAGTAGCAGATTTTTCAAGATACGTGGTTATTCTTGGCCACCTATCTAAGAGGAGAATCAATCCCCTTTTTGTATTAACCTTCCCTTTCTAGGAAGACAAGCTTCTCTTTAAGTCTCCTTCCTACACTGTTAAAAAAAACATGGAAGGCACACACAACAAGAAATTTTTTAGCACACCTACACACACACACACACACCATTCATGCTGGATTTCCAAAGCATACATTGAATTCTACTGCTATAACTGAGATGATACACTGCTACCACAACCATTGGCTATATATCTTCATGCATCTTTAATTATTATCCTGCGCTTCTAGGAGATTGTCTATCAGAGTACAACATCAGAATAATGATTTACTGTTAGTAGACCCAAGTTAACAAATGTTATCAAAATGGAAATTTCATTCCTCCTTCTCTGTATTAACCAAAACTTTTGAAAATTTTTTTCATTATCAGAAATCATTTGCTCTGTTATTTCTACAAATGAACCTTGGCTATGCTTGCAGGCCACATAAAACTAGTTTTACACATTCAACATTCAAAACAAAACCTGTTTTGACAAGACACAACACATTGGTTCCTGGACACCTGAAATCCTTCCCAGAACCTGACGATTGTTTGTATCTCCACTGAACGTGGTAAACCAGGCACACATTTTAACTCATAACCTCAAGTTTTCATATATTTTGATGAACAACAACAGAAAAGGAACGCCTTTATTCAAGAAAGTATTCATGAAATGCGTTCATGAAATTTTCAAAATATTGCTTTCCATCAGCCAGTCCCACAAATGAATGTTTTTGCCAATAAACTCATTCAGTAGACTACTAACTGATGAAAGCTGATAAAAGAGAAGTAAATGTAACTAGAATTTGGAGTAACTGTTTATTATATTACCTTTGATCACTTTATAATACAAATCCAGCTCTTGCTAATAAGCCTATGAAAAACAATCACAGTGAAGAGAAATGAAAACACCATGTCAAAGCATTGCAATTTTGTCACTCAGAATTAAAACCTACATGAAAATGAAGTCAGTAGTGACTGAATAATGGAAAACCTATAAAAATGTTCCTTGGCCTATGTGAGAAACAACAGAGATTTGTTTATGAGCCAACCCTGCAGTAGCAGAACATCTGCTGCTATTCCAGCTGTGGGGTTTGTTCTCACGTTTTCACCTCCCCATAAGGATACCTCTTCTATCAGTGCAAGCACTTTAACACACACTGCAGCCAGTTCTGATTGCAACTGTTGAAGTCAGGTTCCTGTGCTCTAAACAGGCCTTGTCAGATGAAGCAAAGCCTGCCTTCTCCCATACACACTGTGATAGTGCAGCTACAGAAGACTTGTATTTACTAATACTCTTGTTAAGTTTCACTGGCCAGCAGAATTGATACCTAAGCCTTTTCTAACAACTGACGCAACATAAAAATATATTTATTTTTATGTATGTTATTATGTGTCTTAAAGAAAAGTGGAAAAGATAAAAATATCCCCTCCCCCCTCCGGAGATTGTTTTCTAAAATAATTTAAAATTCTGTTAGGAGGAATTTATGCATTCAAAAAATACTGCTGTTATGTGCAGTGTAATTAAACACCTACATAAAGCTTACGGCCATCTGTTCAATATGCAAGACGGAAAAAGAGATGAGATGAGACAAGATGAGAGGAGATGAGATAGCTGAAGACAATTATTATGATAGTGCTTAAGTATACTTAGTGAGGCCATTGCAATAAAAAGATACTTGGTTAGTACTGCTTTGCAAAAAATTTAGGAGAATACCCCCATACTTAAGACAATGCCTCACAGAGAATATCAACATTTTCAGGCAACCAAAATTCCTAAAGCTGTTACAGATGCAAGAAAATTCTATTTCTATTTGAAGTGTTGACAAAACTTGGAGTCCTAAATTCAGCTCTAACAGTGATCACCTAACCACCAAGCCTATGTCTGCATTCAGGGATGTAGAATGGGTGAGTTTCACTAGAAAATATAACTTGAAAAACCAGCATTTTCTTCCAGTTTGAAAAGTTCTGTGCAGGTAAGTACAAAAGCACTAAAATCATACCATGTAGATACAGAGTACAAAATGTTACCAGGTGAGAGTCCTCAATCCCACTATTAAATGCATTTCACAGAGCAGTAACACTTGGATTATATAGTTGCATCCATTTTTGAAGGCTACTGATCCCAGCAGGAAGCACAGACATATTATTTAGGGATTTTTATATGTTTGTTTGAGGAACAGAGATACAGAAAACATAAGAAAACTGAGAATCCAGTCTTGTCTTACTTTCTTCCAAAATGGTTAATTCATTTAACTGAATAAAATTTGTCATAATAAATTAATTCAGCCACCAAGATTATTTAGAGACTTGGTACTTAATACATAGTTTCTCAGAAATAACTGTATACAGACAAACTGCTATTCCCATTAAATAATTTGCTATTTCAAAGCATGTATTATCCCTTTTTATTAATAATCCAGGAAAAAAAAAAAAAAGGACCACTAAAAAACCCAAACAAACCCAAAACAACCAACCAAACAAAAAACCAACCAACCAACAATCAGAAAAAATGAGCGCACTACTGCACTTTACTGGCAAAATTGTTACTCAGTGTACATATTAATGTAATTGACATGTTGAATTGATACTTGAAACAGCTCACAGCTGGCAGATTGCCTAATGATTTTATTATTATAATTTTTCCATATCACACAATGTCTTCTTAGAAAGATGATTTTCTTAGTATGTGCATTTTTGTGGTTGAAAAACTAGTAACTGGTAGGTTTTTTTAAGTTTTGCACAATAATTAATGACACTGATTTACATGTCTACAGTACATTACCCAGACACATGTCAGGCTGTAATGCTGATGAGCACTTAAAAGCTGTGATTCCCCCATCGTTAGTATTGTATTTGCACATAACCGATACCAGCAGTAAAAACTTCTACCCAGCTCAGAGACAGCAGGCAATGTGACAGACTTTCTACCAAAATATCCTCTGCACATGATAGGGAGCCAGCCAACTTACTGCTCATAGTGGGAAGTCGGACATCACCTCATGCATTTTTAGAACAAAACCAAGCTGATAGAGGGTGCTCATTGCAGATCAGTGCTTTTGTGCTACTTGCCTGCAGTGCCTGTCACTTGGTACCAGGAATCCAGACATAGCTGTGTATCTCCCCTAACTGTAATGACACAAATATATTGCTTACTTTTAGCCTTTCCTAATTTAATGTTTGTTTGAAGTCCTTCCTTCCATCTCACCTTTATTCCTTTCTCTTTTCTAAACAGATGGAATAAACTAGAGACTTACCAAACCGGCTTGAAACACTTCTTTTCCTTAAAACAGTTCTTTCCTGTCTTGCAGCAAATTTATCTCAGTCTGGAGTATTCCTAACTCGTCATTTAGCCTTCTTCTTTAAGATTTTAATAGCCTTTAAATGAAAACAAAATGGTGTGAAAATATGAAAATAGGACAGTCATGTTCAAACATGTATTTTAGAAATAGCAATTCAGAAACTGAGGGATTTTTGTGATATCTCTCTCCTTAGTAATGTCAGGTTTCTTTTTTGCTTATGAGGCAGCTTTAGAAGAACAGTGTAGTGGGTAAAGCACCCCTGAAGTCTTGTAGTTCTTCCACACAACTACTCCTCTTAGGAATGCATTTTCTCATTTGTACTATTAGCAATATTTTATTTGGGTTGTAAATTCTACTGTGAAATATTCACTTTTTAAAAGGAAAAACTATTTTTAAAGAAATTTGAGGAAAATCAAGCATTTTAAATATTGCATTTCAAGGATGAATTTTTCCAAAAAGTACTTGCTATCTCACAAATAAACCAGCATCTCTAGAAGTATGCTAACTAAGCCAAGTGGGTGAGTTGCAAAAAGCTTACAAAGGTGTGTTTTTTACATGTTTATATTTGAGAACAATTAAACTTGACAGTTTCCTTTAAATTTAATTACTAAGTCAGAGAGTGGAGTATAAATAGTGCTTGATAAAAAAAATAGCTTTCTAGTCCCCTAGATATGTTTAAAATTAGGGAAAAGAGATCATATTCTGCAACAGAATGAAACAGATCTATCAATGTAGTGTCTCTGCCTCTTATTGCTGCAATGTGGAGCAGACCACTTGACTGGGTTTCTGTATCACATGCTCATGGCCAAATCTGTAGCTAACATTGGCTTTATTACTAAGAGCAAAACTAATTGGCTTTATTACGAAAAGAGGAAAGAAGGTACAAGTTGATACAATATGAACATACAGCTACAAATTCATTTACATGCTCCTTCCTGGGTAGATAAAGGACTTTGTGCACAGGGACAGAGACTAGCCACCTTGAAGGTGTTTGTGAGCTACGTGTGCAAAGTAACCTTCAAGACACTTGAAGCAGGTATGAAAGGATCTGAGGGCACAGGAACAGGTTACCCAAAGACATATGGATTGTGTCTTACCCTATAGTCAGACACCTCCATGGGCTGACAAAAGCCACCCAAAGCCCTGTTTCTGGTCTGCCACAGTGACTCCATGATGTGTCCTACGGGTGCCATGAAACATCAGCCTTTGGGCTGAGCAGGTCATGATGCAATGAGACACTGGGACATTGCTCCACAGAGAGCCCTTCTGCCTACCTGTCTTTTCCTTGACTTTCTCTTGTGCTATCACAGAAATGTCCAGATTGGAAAAGATCATTTGTATGATCTGTTTCATCATCTAGTCCAATCATCAACTTAACACTACCAAGTGTACCCCTTAAACCATATCCCATAGCACCCCACCTAATCGTCTTTTAAACACCTCTAGGGATGGGGACTCCACCCTGAGCAACCCATTCCAGTGCCTGATAACCCGCTCAGCAAAGAAGTTCTTCCTAACAGCCAAGCAAAACCTCCCCTGGTTCAGCTTGAATCCATTTCCCCTTGTTCTGTTGTCTGCTGCTGGGTTAAACAGGCCTGCTCCCACCTCTCTGTAACCTCCCTTCAGGTAGCCAGAGTGCAATAAGGTCTTCCCAGAGCCTCCTTTTCTCCAGGCTAAACAACCCCAGCTCCCTCAGCCGCTGCTCGTAAGACAAGTGATCAAGGCTCTTCACCAGTTTTGTCTATGCAGATCAGTTCTAAGGCTCTCTCCCACTACATGTGTTAATATATTTTTTGTAATAACATGCAAATGAAAAAACATTTCAGAAGAAGAGGAAAAAACCCTATTAAATCAACACTGTCATAGAACTAAGGATAAGAAATTATTGACACAGAATCATATAGCAGAACTTCTCACAATCTCTTCCCTAAGTAAACACCTGCATGAACTCCTTGCTTAAAGCAAAATCAAGTTGTGGTTATCTCTCAACATAATTATCAATTAATGAGTTCTATTTATTTATAAGCTTCATTATTAGTATGATATTCTTCATTGTATTAACTTCTTTCCTTATAATTAAATGTTTCTGTATGTCCCCAAGGCTATTAAAAAGATATCCATAGAAGTAATTATGAGGACATTCACAGTACCTTTTAGTTCAGGAGAGATAAGAGATTTTCATGGAAGTATCTTCAAGTTCACCATTTCAGTGCTCACAGACTTTCAATTATAAAAAGAAAATTATTACAGCTAAATGGGCATTACAGTTCTAGAGGTTTTCAGATAAAATAAAAAAAAAAGTAAGCCAGGAGAGAATAAGGTTCCCAAGATACGGGATACTGAAAGCAAAAAGAGCACACACTTTTTAAGGCAGGTGTCATGATGGCAGGAAAGCTAAAATCAATGGTAAAGCAATGTAATGGGACAGAGAGGACTTCTTGACTTCAGTGCTTGGTTGTGAACAAGAAATGAAGCACTCTGATAGTGAGCTCCTTCAAGCAGGGTCTGTATCACTTCCTGATGCAGATGGATAACATTGATGATGTACTAGAAATCCTGCCTATCAGAATTTCAAGATGCTCAATTTCAGCTTTGGGATATAAAATGGCACTTTAATTCTTTTGGGTTTGGTGTAACATTTTCTGGGCAGGCATAGCATTTGTCAGCCCCCAAGACAGGACTGAAAGGGAGATTGCAGTAAGGGAGACTGCCCAGAGGTACTGTTGTGGTTGAGCTGGGGCTTTCCTATTCCCTTTGTGTGCATTTAATACAATCCTAGCTCTTGGTTAGCTCCAGCAGAGGGATTAGCTGCCATTAGTCTGTGTGTTTCTGCCATTGGTCTGTCAGGCAGAACTGCAGAGTGTGGGAGAAGAGGTCTCTTCTCCTGGTGCTTGCCTGTTCTTACACGTACTCTGGGAGATGTCACTTGCTTATTCCTCTCACTGAGCACACATTTTGCAGTTTAGTTACAGCAAAGTCAGTGCAAACGTCCTGGCAGTCCGGTGACAATACAGTAGCAGACAGGCTGAAGATACCTTTTGGGAATGGGATTTGGACTTGTTCCTCTACAAAGACTGATTAATATGGGATGTGAGGGAGGAAACAAGTCCATTTTCAGCAGCTCTCCAAATTTTAAATCACTTGTCTGACACCGTACTGGGTAATTTTGGCACTGGCAGATTCCTTTTATTCTAAATTGAGGGGAAGATGGACAGCTCTGGAATTATGATGAGTTAACCGATCCTTGCTGTCCTATAAATCCCCAAAGGATCTGTCATACTGGAAGTAGATTCTACTGGCTTCCTTTAGAAGATAAATCCTTTTCATGTTAGAAAATACCCATGCAGCATATCAGCAAGGGGACTGTTTACCAGATGCAGTGATGAGTCAGTGGTTCCAGTCAGTGATCCCCTCATGCAGGTCATTTAGAGTCATATTCTGTTCTCATTCTCTTCAGCTAAGCCATAGCCGATCTTCTTGAAATTAGCATTAAAATGGATGCTATAAAATACGTACTGATTTAAAAAATACATTGTTTTCAGTTTCATCCCCCCATATTAATTTAGTTAACATATATTTACATTATATTGTATTCTGGTGTCTTCCATAGCAACTTATTTAGGACTTGTAGTACAGCATATAATGCATGTAATATAATTCACATCAAACTAGGGAAGTACATACAGGTCTTTTATTAACCATCGAACCATCAGAACGTTCCATCAAAAATAACTATACGTGACAGCATGAAAATTCCATGAGTCTCTTATATAAGAAGCACTATAATGCACATCAGACAAATAAAAGACTAACATATCATAGCAAAACAGAAGTTAAGGAAGATCTCAATTAGTAAAAGCTTTCCAACTTAAAGAGGATGTTGTTGCCATTGACTATTGTCCTTATAGTCCCTGTGATGTGGTGAGATGTCACAAGGTCAGAAGATAAATGCTTTAAATAACTGGTCTTCTGTGTATTAATGGATACTTAGAAAATAAAACTCAGGTTTTATATTCAAGAGTATCTGTATGCAAGTATTACTAAATAAGACGACAAAGACACACATAACAGGAAAAAAGTCATTATTAGTACTAATTGTATTTCCTATTGTAAATCAATTAGTGAACGAGTTATCTGGAGATCACAAAGAACCAAGCTGAAATGCTGTAATTATAATCACACAGCCTGACTAAAACTTGCACTCATGGCAGCCATACACAAGAGAGGGAGACCCATTCTCATTGTCCATATCCTCTATACTCAAAGGTCAAACTTAGACCATGGAACATCCCTGCAGGATCTTTTCCTTCAGAACCCCAGAATAGTGGGAGTTGGAAGGGACCTCTGGAGATCATCTGGTCCAACCCCCCTGTTCCAGCAGGGTCACCCAGAGCAGGTTGCACAGGATCCCATTGTCCAGGCAGGTTTGGAATCTCTCCACAGAAACACAGACTCACCATCTTTTTCCTACCAAATATGCTTATCAAATTACTTCTCTGAACAGTTATTGTCTGATAACTTCTGTTTTAATCCACTTCGAAAGAACCCTATAAGTAAGACACAACTTCATTTTTTCCTCTCAAAAAAGAGGAAACAAATGCATGTTATTCCTAAGCAAATATATTCTGTGATTAAAAGCAGAGCAACTCCATCTGCTCCATCTCTGTGTAGTTACAGCATTCAGATAGAATATATGTGAGAAACCTGTCAACACTCAGAAACAGTGGGAGACACATGGTATTATCACACAATTTCACTAGATTTCATAACTAGGCATACATAACTGAGTCTAATGCCAACAGTAAAAACAACATTACACTTCTATTTAGTAGTCTTTTTCAACATAGAAGCACCTGCAACCGGAAGCACAGCTGAATAACAGGAAATAAATTAGGATGAGTACTTTTTAAAGATGTAATCTCTTGCCTGAAATATCAGAATCCCCACAGAGTCAAAATATGAGACTTGAATAATGCTGCACGTGCTTCCTATTAAGCTTCTTCTGAAGTCTGCAGCTTTGAGCCATGCAGACCAGAGTCTGTTCTCGTATTCCAGCAATTCTATGTTAAAAAACTGTGTCCTTATAAACTCAGGAGGGAAGACGTACAGCTACTGAAGGTTAACCAGTCCATAAGGACAGCTGGGCAAGGACAGTGGAAAGTAACATTTGAAGTGATATACACTGGTGATATGATAGCTAAACAAATAGGTGAAATAAAGGAGTAGGAATTCCTACACTGAGTTACTCTGTTTCTCTTGGATTGAAAATACCTTTTAAAGAAGATTATCACAAGGTTGTCACATTCTTCCAAGTTTCATTTCTTCTGAAGGAAAAGCCTATGAAGGGTCAAATGATTGTTGACTTAACAATCCTGAAGTCAAGTACTTTTTTACACTTAATGGTGTAGAAAAAAATATGGCTTGTCCCATCTACAAAACACTTTATCTGTTTCAATAGGAGTGGGAAGGAGGGAGATACTATAGCTTCACCTTTCATCACTGTAGGGAGCATGAAAAAAACATGCAATCAATGTGACATTTTCCCTGCTGTGACATTTTCCCTGCTACTCTACATTACTCTGAAAATATATGAGTGAAATAAAGGAGTAGGATGCAAGAGAAACCACTGCTTGGGGTATGACAACTGAAATGCCTAATTCTTGATTGTATGATGTAAAATTGTCTGCTGTTTGAATGGTTTCACAAACCCTGGTCTGCTCTGTGTTTTTCTTACAATCTGTTAGGATGATGAATATTTCAATTGATATTAACTTCTTGTCCTCAAGTCATCCTTATGAAAACTAGGCTTACTATATCAGGTATTCTCATTTGCATTTAGTTCTCAGTACCCTAAGGCCTCTCTTCACTTATTTATAAAAATATTTACAGAGCATTGTACTTTCCCAGTATTGTTACAAGATGGTTTAATTATGTATGTCCTTCATTCTATAATTCTTTTGATTGGAGATATCTTAGACTAACGGTCATATTAAACTACACTAAACTCTATTACAGCAAGAAAGAAAACATGCTGTACATCACCAGCCTTCAAGGACAAATCTTCAAGGCTTCCATCTGTCCTGCTTTGAGCACTCAACTTATCATTCATAATGAACTTTTCTGCCAACAGGCACAACTGTCAAAAGGTGACAAATCATTGTATCAAGTGGCAATTTTTCACTTTTGTTGCTCCACTTTCCTTTCTGGCATCCTCCTACAAGATATGTATTTGCTATGGAAATGAACGCATCACATATGACTCCAAAACCACTCTCCAAATTACACAATGAACTTTAGATTTCTGCTATTGCTTAACTACATTTTAATCACAGAACCAGAGAAGTGGTTTCTTCCAGATCAGGCAAATACAGTAGGCTTATATTGCGCAGGTGGACAATTCAAGAGCTAATTCAAGAGCCCCAAAAAAACCAAACCAAACAACAAATTACAAAATTTTGAAAAGAAGAGTGTTATTTCTTCAGAAGAAAGTACCCTGGAGAAGGCTGTGAGGTGAGGCAGGAGAAGGTCAACGTTGGTGTTCCTTACAGATAGGTTACTGAGGTTGGCAGCTCTGGAGAAGCAAATCGCTCAGACTCTCTGGTAAGCCTTGGGCCTACTGGTGCAACTGAGGGAATAAAGAACTATACAGGAAGGCTGATGACAGTTGCTCAAGATCAGTAAGTCAGACGAAAATAATTCAAAAGGCAAAGGCACTCAGGTCACACATACAGAAAGTCGCTCAAGATTGGTAAGTCAGCTGAAAATAAATCAAAAGGCAATGGCACTCAGGTCGCACATCCAGGAAGTCCTTGACACAAAAAGATGGGTGCATTATGTGCTTGGCCATGATAGCACATTGTTCCTAATGTTTTTATCTGGCTTTTTTAGAACATACAAAGTGTGTAACTGCTTACAGTGATTTCTGTATGCATGTTTCTTGCTTTCCACTCAGTTCTTCACTTGGTTGCTTCCCAGGACCACTGTAACACAGCACTACCTCATCCCTTTGAATTCCTATATACCAGAACCTGCAATAATTTCAGTGTGCCTGATACTGCATTGGGTAAGTTCCCCACAAGTGTTGAACTATACAAACACTAAGTGGCCTCTACCCAGGAACTAATACCTAAGAAATGTCACACCCTATAAAACTCTGCTTTCTGGTGAAGTGACAATATTCAACAGTACATGTACTGGCAACATATAAGGACTGACAGACAGACAGACAGCACATTCATACATGGCCCAGATAGCACATTCATACATGGCTAATCTCCTTACAATCACGTTAAAAGTATTTCTTTCAAACCTAGAATTAAATTCTTATTTGTGAGCAAATGAAAATGCTGTAACAAGACTCAGTCAAATTTTCTAATCACTTCTCCCCACTCGCTTTACCTTTTCTTAATAATTTTTGTGTTTACCTAGTACAGGGAGAAAGTCTTTCCAATTTCTAGCTACTTTATTCTTAGAAATCTACATTCTCACCACATGTATTTACTTTCTATTGTTATGAGTGATTGGCTACACTTCAAAGTATCATTAAAGACCACATTTTACCTAACTCTTCCACAAGTATGAGAGAGTTCAGAGGGGTAAACATAGCACAAGAGGATGCTCTTCCCATTCACCCAAGCGAGGCAGTGGCTTCTACACGGCTGTCCTTTTCAGAAAATGCAAGGGCGGCCTCAAATGCCTGTCCAAAGAAATGAAGATGGCATGGTAGTGCCACACAGACCTGACAGTTGCACATTTAGCTGTTCTGTTGAGCATTCCTATAGTTAAGCTTTGGGAAAACAGCAAGGTTGTTCCAAGAAATGAACAAAGAAAGGCGCCTAAGTACCTTTTGAGTATGCACCCTTATTATGCCTTCCCTTTCCAACGAATCTTCATTATCAAAACACAGCAACCTACCCGCTCTGTCCCTCTCTCTCACAAATTTTGCAACTTCCTGGTCATACTACCAACTTAATTTGAGGAAGCAAAATAAAAAGCACCTGACATAATGTTAAGACATAGGACAAAGGATGCCATTAGCCTAGCATAAGAACAAAGACCACATCCAGAACTACTTGTCTGTATGGAGAGTACCACTTGTACAGACTATCTTAGACTATCACAGACAAATCAATCCAGAAGTGTTAGTAGTTTGTCCTTAATTTTTATGTCTTGACATTAGCGGTGGTTTTAAGTGGTACTCTTTTTTTTTTTTTTCTGTAAATATTAAATCAAGAATTATGAGTAAGCAATACAGTAGCATCCTTCAAACGGACTGGCCCATTAAGCTGAGAGGACAAACAGTCAAACTGTTCCAGTGGAATGAAACAGTACATTTTCTACACTAAAAGACTATCTCCTTCCTTAAAATGAAGACAAGAGAGAGAGGGATGGAGGAGTGAATCAGAAGAGAATTACACATATGATTTACTAACATATTCACAGCACATTTGCAGCCATTAAGGCAATTCTTCCTCCACAGGTACCCAAGAGATTACTCTAATGCTTCCACTGGGATTGTCAAGAGTGAATCCCTGCAGCTTCACAGGACTATTATGCTTTGACTGTTTGCGTTGTCATCTCTTTCTTCTGCACATACAAGTAACTCTCACTACAGCTAAAAGGGTCACGTGGAAGTAGCCAAAGAAGATAAAAATTGCAGAATACTGGTCAGATAAAATTAGCTGTTTACTCCATGCTATGCAAGGATTCATAATTTACAGTTACTTAGTTGCTGAGAATCACGAATTTCAGAAAATCATCTACACCTAGGAAACACCAGCTGTCACCACATGTCACAAAAAATGTCATCCAGCCATGGTCCTTTCTGCTGCAGCACTGCAACAGCAACCGAGAGTAAGGACTTTCTGAAAGCCAGCTGCAGCTGTGAGGGCTTCCACATTGATCAAGTAAGGTATTAAAAGACATATTCTTACTCAGAAGTATGCCCTTCAAAATGGGGTAATGTACAAGCTGAGATTTAGGGCACCTATTTCTCTAACCACTAAAAAAAGGAAATTCAGGAGTAATAAAGCAAAGCACATTACCCATTTCTTCTAAGTCCAACTCAAAACCTGTATTTTCCAGTCAAGACAAAGAGCATACACTGACCACGAATGAATTATTTCTATACACAGAAGTCAGGGGTTTTTTTCTGCATATTGTTGCTGGATGGAAAGAACATTTTTCAAAAGAAAAAGAGTTGTAAGAAAAAACTAAATGTATAAGAACAAGCAGGACTTATTTATTGAAAGATCATAATTGCTCACAACATGTAGCATTTATTTAGAAACTGTCTTGGGCTTGCTAAATTATATATAAGGCTAACAATGGATGAAATGTGAAAAACACAGGTGATTTTTATCCTCAGAAGCTGAAAAAAAAATGTTTTTCACACTGCAGAAAGCAAAATGCACTATCAATATGAATGGAGCTTCTACAATGGATGTTACATATCACACATTAAAGAGCAATCCACACTTTACAGAAAACAGGTGGATAATTGTTTTTTGTCCCTTAACCTGACAGAATCAGAGCTGGCCACCTTTTATGGTATGTTGTAAAAATTTATGAATAGATTTCCCACCCCCACCACCATATATATGCATACACACACGCACAGAGGTCAAAGAGAGGTGTTTTGAGGAGCAATCAGTAAGGAGATACTATCTGATGATATAACTAGTGACCTATGATCAGTTGTGGATGTTAATCTAAAGTAACTGACAGGCACATGGCTTAAAAAGAATTCTATTTAATAGTCATAGAATACTCTTTGATAGATCAGTATCGCATTGTAATACTGATGCAAATAAATTCCATTGCAATTGCTGAGGTAATACTGATGTAAACAATACTTAGGCAGGAATTTATTTTTCTGAATTCCAGATTGGGGTTGTGGTTATATGGAGCCTTGTTTGGTTGGTTGGTTGGTTTGTTTTTAAATTGTAATTCTTGTGACATGAGAAATGCATCTTACAAGTAATTAATTATGTTTGTGCTTACTTGGCAGGAGTAGCTGGTTATCAGATATAGAGTCTTTCCCTTTTTGGTCACTGGTAGAAATAAAGTTCAGTCAAAAGTGAAATAAGCCACTACCACCCACCAGTTTTTCAGTGCTCTGTGTGAGCCAAGGTAGTGCTTTCATTATTTCCATGTTTAAAGGAGAATCTAGACATTTCATGACTCTGCACATTACATTTGTGACATACTTCCAGAACTGCCTTTCCCTCTACTTCCTCAGCTCTGTAGATGAAGAAACTACCCGAGTACATCTTAATCCACAT
Source organism: Megaceryle maxima (assembly GCA_024605025.1). Classification (NCBI taxonomy): domain Eukaryota; kingdom Metazoa; phylum Chordata; class Aves; order Coraciiformes; family Cerylidae; genus Megaceryle; species Megaceryle maxima. The sequence continues at coordinate 4,387 of JANHGN010025043.1, read as the reverse complement.
GATAGTCTAACACTTGCAAAAAAAGAGAGAGAGAAGAATGCTTCTAAGGACTTAAATGTAACCATGGCATGCTTCAGTAATTGATCAGTAAAACCTAGTATTGTCAGAAAAGTCATCCAACCTAGGGAGACATTACTGATATTCTGCTTAAAAAAATGAGGGCTTCATCAGCAATCCAGTCAGAGGGGGTGTGGTGAGGAGTACAGTGGAGACCATACAGAGACTTGTTTTTAGGAGTAAGTGAGGAAATGGAGGTAGAATAGAAAGCAACAGTACCATGCAGCTGTGTCCAAGAAAGATTTTTTGCTTCTTTGTCTCAATACCATTATCCCTCCAAAGAATATAAATCCAGACCTTACAGGCAGAGAGTTTCAATGCAGTATCTAGCAGAAGGCATTGAGTGCCCTTTAGGATAGGCTTGATCCCACCCGTATGTTGTACAGCGTGAGAGGTGTAACACTGCAGACCTGGCTAGTCAGAAACTGGTCACACTTAACAATAACTAAGAAAATGAAAAGGAGCTCTTTGAGATCAGCAAGACCTTCTAGAATCTAATCCATCTTTTCTTAGTAGCTCTACTTGTGAATTTTACATATATCACAAAGTCAGTCTCACTTTCTGTACATAGGTCAAGAGTTTCTCAGACTTTTTTCACTACATCTACCTTTTGAGAGTGTTTGTTATTAAGCAGAACATTAGGGAACCTGCAAAGCAATTAAACATTACATCTTACCCATAATGCAAAGCACATGGTTCATGATTTCTTTGATGTTGGTGAGCTCTAAATAAGACTCTTTTATCGATTCATTTAAAGCAAGAAGCAGACCAATCACTCCACCCCAGCAGCACGCTATATTGAAAAAGAAATCTGCATTGTTTGGTTGCTTATGCTCCATCTGCTACTTATTTTGCTGCTGCTACTTAGAAACTCAAATTCCTGGAAAGCTTTATGCACGAAATGCTTGGCATCAATCATTTTCTCCTCCTACACTACATTTCACAGATTACCTCCATCACAGAAATAGCATTCAACCCCAGCCCCACAAACTGCACCATAATGTCAAGTTCCTACCTGTTTAACTCTGAATCTTGACTTCAAATTCTGCTTTTCAATGTGGAGGATTTCCCTGAAAAGGTAAGGAATGGGGTTCTAAAAATTCTTTTCCATTTGTATAAAATGAAATACACATTTCTCCAAGCTATATAAAACATTTTTTACTCTGATCAAATGTATTTCCATTATATTAAAATGCTTGGGATACTACTTTGCTATATATACCCCAATGTAATTTTATAATATATTATTTATGCAAAGAGATTATTCTGCTAGATGACTCAAATGTTCATGAATAGAATAAGTTCCATCACTGCTTCCACTCACATGCCTTTTTTTTTTTTTTTTTTGGCACCTGTCGAAGACTGCAGTTGTTTTGAAGCAGTTGTTTTGGAAAAGTATTTTCCAAAAGTTTGAAGAGATTAAGATGTAATTCTACTTTATATTAACTGGAGTTGATGTGCAATATTTTTTAAGTTTTACCAAATGAGGAGAAAAATGCTGCTGCATTTATTTGGACATGCCAGTGTGAAGTGTTGCACAGTAACAGAATTGACAGAACAGCCCGAAACAACTTCTAAACTTCTTCCTGAAGAAAGAAAGTGTTTATAATTTTAAAAGCCAAGCAACACAACGTTCATCAGTTAAGACAGTTGCACACAGATGCATGCATCAGTGGTAATGAAATGTATGGGTAATCATTGATATTTTTACATTTCAGTGCATTGCTTGCAGAGATTATGGTGACTGATTATTGAACAAAAATTATTACACAAATCAGGACACTTTCTTTTGTGTTTTATCTGTGGTAAACCATTTTTTAGCAACTCAACATTTATGCCTTTTTACCAGCATGTAGACTTGAGCCTGAGCTAACGTGCTTTACAGCCCAGTCTTTTGTAAACATACAAATGCAATTTTGCAGAATTTATGTTAGAATATATTAATTCTAACATGGCTTTTTTCAGAGTCTGAAGACAATGTGGAAGGGCAAATGTATAACAAGAGCAATTTATTAGTGCTCCAGCAGTCTAAACATCATTTTAGAACAAAAACATTTCAAGAGATCCAAAACCTTTTGTTGCTGGTAAGGGACCAAATTATGCTGCTTAGTATGCTGATGCAAATTTAAGGACACACTAGATTAAATGTAGTTGAAGAATCTGTCTGCCTCCATGAGAGTAAAGCTTAGCACCCCAACTTGGAAAGAGATTAAAGCAGTATTCTTTTTGCTTTTTTTAAAAAACCCAAACAAATAAAAAACCCCCAATCAAACAAAAAGCAACGACAAAAAAAAATGTTTTGATTTCTCTGATCTCTCATGCAGGAAAAATAAACTCACAGAATGCAGATGGAAACATTTCACAGTCTCTACTATGAAAAGTAATTTTACCTTGATATTAAAAATTATATTGTTGACATTTTATTTTCCAATAAACACTCTTTTATGGATTGTTGTGCATCTATCCAAGTCACTAAGATATCTTTTGCAGTTCTATCTTATTTTACTTAATGGGCATCAAATGTGTTAAAATACAGAAATCTTGTTACCAAAGATTTTCCATGCAAGCAGGCAATTTTATCTACAATACTGACTACTGAAAAGGATTTCTACCTCAGCCTTAATTACCTATTAGCATCTTACATACAGTGTGTGTATGTATGTATATATACCTTTCTACTATAAAAGATGTCTTTAAAAGGTGAGCCTGAAGTCCTGAACAAAGCATAGTGTATTTTAAGGCTCTGGAGAGCCACAGGTGATATGTGTGGAAGCTGTTAGAAGAAGCTGTAATTCAGCTAGGGATCACAATTCCTATCTAAAGCACTTCCCAAGGCAGTCAGACCTGAGGGGGCAAAAACCAAGTATAAGCTCTTCTAGATGAAGCTGCAGAGCAAGTAACAGCAGAAATATGGTCTCAGCCCAGTAAATCTCTTTCCTACAACCCCTTCCCTCCCTAAGGAAAAAAAGGAAAAAACTCTCTTAAATCAAAGGTGAATGGAGGACAAGAAAAATAACAATTAATGACATTTTAACCATTTTATTTTGATACTCTCCTTTTTTTGACACTATTTCTAGGGACTGCCTGTCAACATATCTATTGTATTTCTCACTGGAAAAGAAATTCCAGGGGGTTTGTGACTTCAATAGCTACTAGTGGTACCTTATTTTAATAAGCATTTCCTAGCTGCTCCACAGCAGCTTTTAGTGAGAAAATGTCTTCCTATGAACAGCTGTTATTCAGACGGTGTATCCATTTGCACAAACACATCACTGTATCCAAACAGAAGTGTAACAGAATCAAGTAAGCATAAGTCTGATCTACTTAAGAGTTATTTTATAATTTTCTAAATGGAAAATGGAATTGATTTCATCACTGCTAAATAAGAGAATGACCCTTTTATTCTCCTCTTAGCAAGAGGCAGGTACACCTGTGGGACAGGATGCCCATTAGGCAAGGCAGGAGGAAGACTGGAGGGAGGGATCCTTGTGATCCCATGGCAGGCTGGGACCCACCATGTGATCTTGAGCAAATCACTTTGCACCTCTGAGCTTTTCTTTCAAAGAAAAAATGTTCAACCTACCATTTCAAGAATTCTGCCCTTTGAAATCAAGCACATCCACATATCTGTCCCACCACGTCTAGCAAGAGCAGCACTAATACACAGCACAGAATAAGCAAAGGGAACATGATCTCTCTGAAGGTGGAGGGTACAGGCTGTCTCTACTCTCACCACCTGAGAGAGGCAAGTCGTAGGATGCTGCAGCTGTGTAACTCTGCTTTTCTAGGATTTACTGTAAAGCCAGTTGTTTGAGGTTAAGCTTTCAGAGGATTCTGTGTATGGACTCCAAATGCATCTCCCCTGTTGGGGGTTTGCCTGTGGGGCTTGAGGCCAGCTCAGAGCCAGTGCAGACCCAGGGAACCACTGGCTCCTATAGCACCTTGACACACTTATAGCATGCAGATATGGACAAAACCTGTCATCACTTTCATATTCAAAATAATTTTCCTGTGAGACCTTCACATTTAAGACAGCTGCAGAGGAACGAAAAAAAAAAATAAATTCAAAGGATACTAGGGTTTCTCAACCTGATCAACACTGAGATATCAGTTCACAACACTTTTAAATAATTTAAAATTAAATTCTTTTGTCCTGATTTGGGTGAGAACAGAGCTGGTTCTGTTCAGTGATTTGACTTCTCAGCTCAGTACTTCAACTGCACTGTCTGAAGTTAGCAGCCTGTTTGCACAGGCAGTGCTGCTGGCAGTGAGAACACCCCATGGTTAGAGTTACTACCAAGGAGTGGTGTGCAGACCAAGGCCACTGCTG
>JANHGN010025042.1:100475-113565 GCA_024605025.1 Megaceryle maxima | reverse complement strand
GGTGTACTCGGGATGGCCGGGGGAGGGGGGGGGCGGGGGGGTCGGGGTGGGGTGAAGACCTTGACCTTCAGCAGTCCATCCCAGATGGGAAAAAAGTCTGTCCCCTTATATTTCAACAAAGCATGAGAGACTTGTGTCTTGAAATACTTCATTATACTTTTCAGAAGTCGACATATCTTTGATTCCACATTCAGTTTGACACCCAGCCTTTCATCCATTATCCCCCTAGGCTTACCTACTGAATTGCCACAGAAAGTAATAGAGTATCTTCTCATGCTAGTAATGGCTGGCATAGTATTACACACAATTCTCAGCAACTACTAAAGCAATACTAGTCTTGGTTTGGGGTCTAATAAATTAATTGGGTTTATTTCATTATTTATATAACCTAAAATACCTGCTATTTCTACTCTTCTTTCTTTAACAACATGGCTTTGCATGAAAGTATATACATTTTTTTAACTCCTCTGATATCGCACCTCTGGAAATTCTAGGCTGATGTCAATGAGTAAAATTCACATTTAAATTCAGTTACTGAGGATCCAGCTTTCTGAAGTAAGGATGCTGCTGGTCCAAAGGCTTAACAAGAGGTTGCACTAACATGCAACAAATATGCCAGAACATTAATTTTTAAAAGATTAAAAACTATAAAGGCTATTGAAAATGGAAATTTTATTCATACTCAAAGTCAGTTTGTTCTCTGTGTTAATAATGAAATCCCAAATCTGAAGAGCCTTCTGATGTTATAATGTCCCTTTAAATCTTTTTGCATAGCTGTTATATCCTGCGGAGGAGGAATCTGTTTATTTTAAAACAGATGCACAGCAAAATAATATTTAAGTAACACACGGTGCCACAGTGTCATAGGGCCTTCTGAGTGATTGTCTACTCTTTTTATACTAGACTAGCTTTATTGATGTGCAGCTCATTAAAGCAAAATTCACACTGGTGTTCTTGGCCTGCACAGGGATTGTGCATCACTTAAATCCTACTTAAGCTAATGGAATGGGGCTTTAAAAGGATTTATGAGGTGTGCAGCCTTATGAGCCTTCTAGGTTGGGAGGTGAATGTCACTGTTAATTTCCCTCACCTCAACAAATCCTTAAAGAAAAGTTATAGTAACATCAGTTGTTGTCTTTCTTGTAATAGGTTCAGGAAAGCTAGGCAGGGCTCTTGTGCTCCTGTATGTAGAACTGTGCTTGAAATGATTTCTGAAGCTTTATTACAGTGTAAGTTTAAAAAAAAAAAGGCTAAAATTTAAGACCTAAAGGAACTAGTAGTCATTTTTAAACTTTGTTAAACAGAATATAAATAAAGCTCATTTGTGGATACTTTACTACCACATCCTTCAGCTTGTGAAGAAAAATTATTCCAAATATTCTTGATGACAACTACTTAGGTTATACAGTATCATGCTTCTGCATTGTCCAGTCAGAATTTGTGGGACATAGTAGCTTATGTAGTCTTTGCCAATGAATGATGATTTGACACTCTCTTTACATTTGCAAATTGTGAGATCGATCAAACTTAGCTTATTGTATTTTTCATATTTTGCACTGTTCTAAGTTGTTGGTTTTGGTTTGGTTTTTTATTAATACATCATTATCCTTGGATTCTGTATTAGTTATCTCTCACAAGATATGAACAATCTGATGGGCAAACATATCCTGTTTTGCAAGGGTAAGATAGACAGGTACTGTTGAAATCTGCTTTGCTTAATTTAATTTGTCATATCTTGAATGTGATATGACCAAATCTTCCCTAGGCAACTAAACAGCAATATTTAACACCTTTTTGGTTCACTTAAGCTTGAAGTTGAGATACATGCTGATCTGGCAAACTGTGTACTTTTTATTCTTGAGATTGTCAATCAACTTTTCCCATTAGCAAATGACAGATTAAAAAAACCCTAAAGGTTCTTTCACGGGAAAATAAAAATAAAAGAAATTAAAATTCAACAACTGTAATTTGGGGTCAGATTATGAAACTTTGTGCTGAGCAGCTGTTACTCACTTGAGGTAATTCCTTGGAGTCATTACATCAGTCTGTCAAAGCAGTGCATTATCAGTAAAATAAATCAGGACTGGGAACTTTCTAAATGCATGTATCCTTGTATATGGTATTTTATGTGGAATCCTCTGCAGAAAGTAAATATCCACTGATAACTGAGTTTCTTCTTCAGTGTTCACTGTCTTTTAAGAGAATGTGTGAAGCCTCTAATCACTAGTTTCTCTACAGTTCATGTCAAACCACTCTAATATTTATTGTCACCTTTTTCTGATGAAATGGCAGCTACAAGAAGAAAGAGAAAATTTCAAAGCTTTTTTTTTTCTCTGAAAATAGGATATTTATCAACAAAGTGATTTAAAATACAATTTAATTATTATTTTTTTTAATCACTGCTGCTGGGGCTCTGGACCATATCAAGAGGGTTTTTGACAGCTTAGCATTAGTGGGAGAACGAAGGACAAAAACCTATCAGCAGTGAATGCTTGTATTTAAGGTTGACAATGATGAAATAGTAGAGGCTGTGCTACAATTTCTGCTCCTTCATTTGTCTTTGTTGATAAAATGAGCACTGTCAGAGGCTCGAGCTCACAGCAAATTTAACGTGACTCTGTTTATCCCTGCACTGAACAAGGTTTGCACATGATCAGAAGATAAATGTGCAAAGTTCTGGGATAACCCTTCCTTCTGTTTAACCAAAACATGCAAACCGAAACTTTCTTATACTGTTCTGCCCAAAACTGAACACAGTACTCAAGGTGCAGTCTCACCAGTGCTGAATACAGAGACAATCACTTCTCTAGTCCTGATGGCCACACTATTCCTGATGCGTGCCAGAAAGATGTATGTTCCTTAAAAAACCAAATCCAGTACAAGTGGTTCATAAAGGAGTTTTTATAACTCTCTCTAAAAAACAAGTATGAAATCAGAATAAATTAAATAAGTAGTGTTTTCATGTTGAAAGAAATATGTATTTCCCAATCCTTAAACAGGAAGGGGAAAAAACAAACAAAACACCACACAAACAAATGACCATCAAAACCTAAATTATTATTCTTATTACTTCCACTATCTTTTCAATAGTGATATTGACCTCCTACTGTAACAAATACAATTCTTGTACTGTCTAGCTACACAAGACTATCAGGAGATGAAAGTCTGGATGGAATAAAAAAGTATACCCAACCACTTCAATGACATTTTATCTACCAGTACTGTCAGTGTAACCCTTCCTCTAGGACCCACTCCTGCTAAGTAGGCCTTTTATTGTGGGCTGCTGATGTAGGCAAAGTCAGATTTACTCCAGTACTAAGCTGCAGTTTATCAATTATGAAGTTTTCATATATTCTCCAAGATCCAGTACCTGTTCCTGTTTCATGTCTCATTCACCATTTATGTTGTTGTAAAATCCACTATATGTTAAAATAATTGTTTTGTGCTGTTTGATGGTTTGGGGTTTTTTTTAATGATTACATAGAGCAATATTCCTCTGTTTTATACAGGCATACCAGCAGATGGAGAAGAAACAAGAATATATATGTGTATATATATATATAAACTTAATCAGCTTTATAAGAGAAAGCAGTAACTTGACTTGTCAGTTAGAAGTTCACTTCCTAGGATGATACATTGAGAGTCTTCAGCATTGTAAATAAAACTTAAGAAAAAAAAAAAGGAAAGTGTAGAACATCTTCTACAGATGGAATTAAATCACGAGTTTAATGCATAGCAATTTACCTAGATATTACAAGTAGCACCCAAGGATCCCTCCATCAGTCAGTCTTTCTGTCGTTCAGTTGTCAGTCAGTAGGTCAGTCAGTTGCTCCGTGAGTCGGTTGGTCAGTCAGTCCATCAGTCGGTTAGTCGGTCCGTCGGTCGATCAGTCGGTCGGCCCGCCCCTTATTTTTGCCCGCACCGTTAAGGGCGCCGCAGCTGCCGCCGGCTCGAGGGAACAGCGCCACCTGCTGGGCCGCACCGTCCCGCGGCCGCTGCCCGCTGCCCGCTGCCCGACCCCGGCTCAGCACGGGGCAGCCGGCGGCCCAGGGCTTTGTCTGTCTTACCCTTCCCAGCCTTAAGTAAATATTTTTTTTCGGGATAAGTCTTGTCGTTAAAATACTAACCTTTCTTTTCAGGAATATTTTTACATTTCGAGATGCTGTCATTTTTTCTGCTTTTAATCAGTGATACATGTCTCTGCCAGCAAAGCCAATGGAGTAAATTTACTCCCTGAGAGTTTTATCCATGTAACACTGGTAACTGTGTGTAACTGGGCTCATTATCTGTCTCTTCTGTGCTCTTAAAAGACAATAAAGAAATCTCTGATAGGTAGTCAAAAGGAATGGAAGTTCACCTAAAATCAGTTTGTACTCACGAAAGCTCTCAGCGGTGTAAATTGAAGTGGCTTTTTAAACTGACCCCAGAAGCACTATACATTGCACTAATCAGGTGTAACACGGAAAAGTCAGGAGCAGCGACGGGGCTTGTAGCGGCCGCTTGAGGTCTGAGTTTAGGGACGCAGCTGTTCCCTGTGTTTGCACCAAGGGCTGACGGTAGCTCCCAGGAGGAAAGGTGGTTGGTTCCTCGTAGGCTCACTACCTTCCTGTGCACTGGAAAGAGTCTTGATGTGCACCTCAGTCCCTGGGCAGATGAGCCGGTTTTGCCCCTTCAGCTCCTGCTCCATCACTTCCTATGGTATTTGGGATTAAGCGTACCAGCACGCGCACACACCCCCCCTATGCCCATTCACCCCCACTCCACACACACCCACACCCCGTGTGAAAGCCCTGCTAGAAATCTTTCCAGGGCCCGGCAGCCCAAGAAACTGCACCTACATTTTCTTCAGCTGCAGTTCATGCAATAGCCGTGGCCCAGGCATTCCCAGTGCAAAGGAAGGAGTAAACATGCTACACACATATAAAACCAAGCTCTACAAGATATGGTTTTGAGTAAACAACACTTCAAAAATATTAATGGAAATATCATGTTCTGCTTGCCAGATATCACCTTACCTATATATTAATACTGCTTGAAGGGGGAACAGACAAACACTCAGCATAATTAAAGCTCACCTATCATGTTTAAACTCTACAAGCTACTGCATTTCATTTCCAGCATAATAAAAGGGGGTTTTGGTTTCTTTGGGTTTTTTTTCTTTTTTTTGTGGTTTGTTGTTGCTGTGGTTTGGGTTTTTTTCTTTTTGTTTGGTTGGTTGGTTTGGTTTTTGTGTGTATGTGGTTTGGTTGTTTTTTTGTTTGTTTTGTTGTTGTGGTTTTTTTGTGGTTTTGTTTTTTTTTTCTTTTTTCTTTTTTTTTCAGGATAAATTGTCTGCATTTTTGGTACTGCAGACAACTTTTGACTAGGAGAGTAACATAGTGTTTGAATTTAAAAAGTAAACACAAGACACAATCTGTGTTAAGCAACGTTTTTTAAAGCAAATACAAACGAACCAGAATAAACAGCTTCAGGCAAACTAGCAGAGTAAACAACAGAAAACAGAGAGAACAAGAAAAGACCAGAGAGAGGCTGTGTTGCACTTTCTTTGGAGCTAGAGGTCTTACAGGGTTTCAGAGACTCCAGCTCCATCTGCCTACAGGAAATAATTTTTTGCCACTGGCGTGAGAATTAAAATTCTGCTATGGGACTGGGCAAGATTACTTTCATGGTTCTTTGTCTCTCCCTAATTAATTTCTCTCCTGACAAAGAACACAGCTTCAAAATATTTTAGCACAATAAGTAGTCTCAGACAATTTCTCAATCACTTCTTAGAACGTGATTCTGCCATTTAATCCACCAATACCAGCTGCTGACTTCACTAGAGCTCCATGAGTGCAGGATTCATCTTTTGTGATAACTTTGCACAGTCAGGGCTTTCTTTTGTCTATACTTCACTGGCGGAGGCTTAATACTCTGCAAAGTACTTTAAGTCCCTCCACAGATATGTTTGGTTTTGTCTTCTCTTCATATGTGCTTATCTCTTAGATTACCTGCTGATTTCTTCTCCAGACTCTAAAGCATCAAGCAGTACTTCATTATTGTTATTCTTTTTTGTCCAAGTAAAATCTCAGCTGAGATGAAAATAACTTTAAAAAGATGGATTGCCTAGCAAACTACTTGCAAACACATACTGTTAAAACACAATTGAGTCAAACTGGATAATTCATGGTTTTCCATTTGACTCTGAACACACAGTAAGATACATTACCTCAGTTCCCACTCATTTGATGTAGAACCATTAGCTTTTGTTAAAAAAAATCTTGAAATGCTACAGAAGAAATCACTATTGACTATACAAATACTATTTTAACAGAAGTAATGCTACAGCAACATGCAATTTTGTGTGTATTTTATCTGTGTACAGATGAGAATGAAATGTTTTTTAGTTTCAAAAGACATTCAACATTTTTTAGAAACACAAGCAATGCTGTAACAAAAACTTCCATTTTTTTCTACTTTATGTATTTTCCTTTGAGATCTAATGACTTTCAGAAGTTGTTAGGGCTACCAGGGTCATTAGGCAGTGTGAGTCCATTAGGTGTACAAGAAAGCAAAGCCATGAAAAGCAGTCATAATGAGGAACATAAAAAAAATATCCAACATGGAAGTATTCTCTCCCTCTACTCCACTCTCTTGAGATTCCACCTGGAGTACTGTGTTCAGCTCTGGGGCCCTAACACAAGAAGGACATGGACCGGTTGGAGTGGGTCCAGTGGAGGGCCACAAAGATGGTCAAGGGGCTGGAGCACCTCTCCTATACAGGCTAAGAGAGCTGGGGTTGTTTGGCCTAGAGAAGAGATGGCTCTGGGGAGATCTTATAGCAGCCTTCCAGTACCTAAAGAAGGCCTGTGAGAAAGCTGAAGAGGAAATTTTTACAAGGGTATGCAATAAGAAGAACAAGGGGTAATGTCTTTGAACTGAAAGAGGGTAGGTTTAGATTAGATGTAAGGAAGAAGTGCTTCACTGTGAGGATGGTGAGGCACTGAAACAACTCCATGAATACCAAAGACATCTATGATCAAAATTCAGGTTTCTAAGAGCAGAAGTAGGCTATACCCACTACTTAGTCTTACTATTTCCCCCAGGCTCTGCAGTCTGACTTTAGAGCTCGCCTATGTGATGGTGGTACATGCTATTCTTCATCGCTTCTGCAAGTTGCTCTGTCTCTTATAAGCTAAGCACTATTCTTTAAAGTTATGTTTACAATTTACTTCCCCAGTTGTGGTGGGTTGACCTTGGACAGCTGCCAGGTACCCACCCAGTTGCTCTCTTACCCCTCTCCTCAATAGGATGGGAGAGGGGGAGTAAGACTGAAAAGCTTGTGGGTCAAGATAAAGACAAGGAGATAAATTATCTTCTACTGTCACAGACAAAGCAGATTTAGTGTGGGAAAAATTAATTTAATTTATTACCAGTTAAAATAGACTTAAATGGTGAGAAACAAAGACAAAAACTGAAACACATTCACTTCTTTATTCCCAGCTCCCGTGTCTCCCCGCTGTACCTCAGCAATGGAGCAAGGGTGGGGACAGGGGTTGTGGTAAGTACACAACGACTTCTTTCTGCGCCTCTTTCCTTCTCAGACTCTTCACCTGCTCCAGCATGGGGTCCTCCATGGGTGCAGTGTGAACACTTAGTCCACCATGTCCAAGCTGTGCAAAAAATTGATGAGAAAAATAAAAATAAAAGCCAAATTTCTAATTTCTCTCTTCTTTCATACTTTGACCATTTGTTATAATTAAAGATCTTCCTTGTTATGAACTGCTTGTTGCTTTCCCATACAATTCTTCCATGACAAAATGACAATCAAGGATGGATGAATCCAAAGCAGTCATGTTTTTCACAGGCCTTAACTTCAACAAGGCCATATTTTTCAAAATTAGGAATTAAAAATGAGGAGAAAAAAACAGACTTTGCCATTTTTGAAAAATTATCAAAATCCAAGTCCAAGACAGTTAATTCATTCTAAAAATTCATTACAAAGTACTAGATTATTCTCAGTTAGGACTGAGAAAACCATGGCAGACCAAAATTTTGGGGAAAGTTGTGATTAATATGGAAGTATGTATAGAATAAAAGGCAGTGTGTACTGTTATTTAAAGATAACATGACTTTCAAACAGTAGTCTTTCAGATCACAGAATTCGATGTTTTCCAAGTTTGGAAAATTTAGGCTTTCAAATATTGACATTAAATTCTCAGATGCTCCCAAAAAATAAATAATAGATTTCTATTTCATTCCACTTTACTAAATTTCTGCATATCATTGGTATTCCAGGCAACGTCTCTCACATGAAAGGTGATAAGACTTTATGTTTGAACACTGTTGTGCTGAAACTGATTTGAAGAAGAGATGTCTTCAAATACTTATGATAAGGGTGACTATTACATTTAAGTGCTTTGTATACCAACAAGGAGTGTCCCAACCTGTGGAATGAAGGTCTATGTAAGAGATCGTAGTAATTCCATATTAACTCCTGAGTCGTTTACCGGGTCGTTTTTTAACCTGAGCAAGCACAATTATTGTATGTGAAAATGTCTCCAGTTTTTCTGTTTTGAATGAGAACCTTCTGACTAGGGGAGTTATGCACCTGTATGTCATGTCAGATCTGTACCGTGTTGGTATGTCCAGAGCAGTGAGACAAACAGGAAAAAGAATCAGTGACAATTTTATTTTCAGGGAGACTTAGCTAAGGGTATACAGTGATTTCAATCATAGGTTTCAATATCTGAAGGACAACAGGAGAAACTATGTAATACACCAAAATGCCTATATATTGATTATGCCAAACACTTGAAAACCACAATGTTTGAACAATTCTCACCCATACAGACAGTTGATTAGGTCAACAGTTTACTGTATTTTCAAGTTAAGCAACTTCATAACTAGATAAAAAGGTAGCTTTGGCTTGGGTTATCTTAGTTCCTGTTGCTATCCCTGAAAAGTTTTATATCTGAAAGCTGAATCCTTACCAGGCAGATGACTACAGGTTGAAACACAGCCAGTTCAGGTCAGCTCCTGAAGTATCAGGACTGCATTTGTTCAGTGTTTTTTCTTAGAACACTTGCAGCAGCAAAAGACAAGCAACAAGTTAATGTTAGACTCCCACAGCAGCAAGTATTTTCAACAACTTCCATTCTAATTTCAATGTTAAACGCTCTTGGAAAACAATTTTCCTTCCAACTGCAAGTATACTGACGTAGGGTGATTCTTTTTCTCCTCAGAGCCAACAGCCAAAATACATGTGCGTGCGCACACACACACACACACACAAGTTTATCCAGATCTATTAAACTTGGTTTTAGTCTGTTACACCTGCACAAAGAATTAAATGACAGTGCTATTGTACTGTAAAAGAACTAGAGGGTAGCATTGTATAGTCTAGTGGAAGCAATCTTAACTAGAATGCTTCACATCTACTTGTGTAGCTGCTGAACTTCAAAGAAATCTGTTACAAGTCAATGATTTCCAAGATTTCCATGGCAACTTAATGAAAACAAACACAAGATACAACAGAAAATTATGCTTGGATGCATCAAAAGAAAAGCCTTAATTATAGAAGCAACACATCCTTGAAGGGAAATGTTAAACTGTATAAAGCATCAGCATCTGTCTAGCATGTCTTATAAAATGCTACACTGTAAGGGGGAAATTCAACAGTCAGACCTGCAGATGTGTATCTGTGACAAGTGATTTAAGTAAGGCTCATTGTGATCTCTGAAACATTAAATGGATTTTCATTGGGAATCTCTTAGGCTCCCAAATGTACTTACCTCCAGATGCAATATTCAGCTGGTGTCTCCTGGGAAGAGTGTGATTTGAGTAAAAAGGGTTGATCTTAACACAGTTCTTTTTATTTTTACCATCTGATCTCTTCCTCCCTTAATCTCTCTGAGGGTAGCTGTTCTTGCAGGAATAGAAGGAATTGCAGTAAACCGGGCTACATTCTGGAGCACCAATCCTATTTTGCTTAGTTTTTTAAGCAGTTGTACCCTGAAATGTCACAGGACACCTAGAGGGGTACCAGAAGATGGAAATGTGTCATTTTAATGTAGAGTGTACCAATAAATTACATGAGTTTATCAGACACTTTGGATCCCAAGGACTGTCTCATATTGAGACATATTGCATATGAGACTGTCTCATTGTCTCATCAAAGGACTGATATTTTAAACAATACCAAAGGGTAAAATATATTTTGGAACATTTGGAAGCAAATAAATATGTGCATCAAAAGAATGTAATCATCCCATAATTTATCTCAAAGGAAAGGAAAAAAAATAATACAAAACTAAACAAACATTTGTCCCGTGTGAATTAGGTAAGGGGCTTTCACGCCTTCTGGAGAGATGGAATAGAAAATTTTGAAGCCCAGCTGTTCTAAGGTTACGGTAACCAAGAGTCACTAACTTCCTCTTTATCCCAGAACATATGTCATTACAAAACAGTGTTTAAAATGACAGTATAATATGGATATATTTTCAGGAATAACTCAATCTGAAGTGGATATAACAATTTCTTAATCTATTCCTCTCCAGTATACTGCATTTTGATAGCATCTGAGAAACAAGCTGGTTTACCAAACTATGACAGATTAGCAACATGCATTACAGCTAGAATAAAGTTCAGAATATCAAACCCCTATTCTAGCATTCTCCTTTCATAAATTAATAAATTAATAAATAATAAATATATCAAGAAGTCAGTGCACTTTTGCTAGCAAGTCAGGTTTTAAGGCAAGTCATACAGACCCAGATGAATTGTGGCAATTTCTGTGCCAAATGGGAAACATTATTTATTCTTGTAGCTAACATGCAAAACACATCTATAATAAATTTTTAGGAAAATATATGTGTCTACACTTTCTGTGCTTTCTATATACCTAGCCCCAGTTTAAAGAGATAAAATGATAAACTACTCATTGCTATTCCAAAGCTTTTCTGTGAAGTATATACAGGAAATAAGATCTGGGACTCAAGAAGCAAGACACAAGTTACGTCTTGTACAATGGAGAAATCAATATTAAAATCAGAACTGTACTGCTTCTGAGACTGTATTCCAGTGATAACAAAATATTGACTTACTATTCTCAGCCTGGAACAAAAAAACTAAGAGAATTACTGCACATATAATGTAGTTACAAATTACATTCACTGACTCCTTAAGAATGCATAAAGTTATGCAATACATTAACCTTTATTCAATATTTGAAGGAATATTACAGTGAGTTGTAAGCTTGCCAGGGCCAGGACCCTGTCTTACTGCCTGCCTATAAAATGTCTGGCATGCCTATAACACCATATAAATGTTCATATCAGTGCCACAGTAAATGAAGAGGATCAAAAACACAATCAAACATCATCTCGCCTAGATTCATCAAATCCAATTTTTGATCAGATTCTTTTTTAATAGTTCAGCTGCTAACTTTCTCTGAGCCCCTACTGTTACTTTTATCCAACTGAGTTGTCAAGTTTTACTAAGTGAAGAAAGGACATACTGCTGGTGCTTCTAGACAGCTTACTTTCATTATCCATCAAAGGGTACAAACCAAAGAACATCTCATTGGCCTTTTTCAGTGACAGGACAAATGCTTTGGGCTATAGTCATGATCAGGAAATTTGCATACACAGAATCATAGACAAAAATGTTAAAGCTGTAGCACTTCAAGCTTCTGATCACACAACTGGATTATACTTTTTTTCTGAAGGTACTGGTGTTGGTATCAGTCAGTTTCATAAATATGTGACACTGCATAATCCTGTATGTTCTAAAAAGACATTAATAAAAATATTTTTTTATTATTATTTTAATGCTATCTGTCCTAAGCCACACCTAGTCAAAGAAAATAAAGGCCTAAATGATCAGTCACTAACAACCGTCGCTACGGCAGATTTCTGTGCACTACAGTAGCAACTACAATCCGTCCATAAAATAAAAATAACAAAACAACTTACTGCTAAGAATAAGACAACTAAGATGAATGGCAAAGTTGTACAAATCACAACTTGATTGCAGTTATATTAATAGTAGAGAGGGAAAAAAAGGATAAAGAAATCTTTTGACTGTATTATTCACTACATATCATTCACTCAGTTTCACTTAATCATCTAACATCTGTAGGTGCCCAAGGCAAACTTTCAAACATTTGATTCATTTTTGTCTCATTTAGAAGCTGTCATATAGTTGCAATGTATTGGTTCCAAACAGAAACAATTTCAGGAATGCACAGAATAGAACTGATAGATTTAGCTACTCTACTGAAAGAAAGAAATACCCTAACATGTGTGAAATGTTTGAAATATGAAAGACTGACCATGCCAGAAATTAATTAAATTCAGATAGAATTCTTGGAAATATTCCTATCATTCTATCTTTCCAGTTCTTTTCTGATTCCCTGTGTTTAGGCTTGCTAGGCATGAATGAGAATTCTTACAATACAATAAAATTTCAGTTCACTGAAGAAAGAGGTGTTTTTCCTCTTCATTGCTAAGTCTCCATGCAAAATAATACTTTCAAACCTTTTCTCAAATGCAAGAGCAACCCTCTTTCTACAATATGTAGCATTTTTCAGTTTCTTCCCTCCTCTATAATCTCCACGATGTAGCACCTATCTTTTGTGGTAGACTCATTAGGTGGAAGCCAAGTCATTTAAGAAGTGCAGAGCATCAGAGAACATAAATTGGACTCTGAGAATCCAGGCTACTAGGTGTAGATTTGATCAAGCAACACAGTCAGCAGATTTGGTGGTTTTTTGGTTTTGGTTTGGTTTTGTTTGTTTGGGTTTTTTATTATTATTTATTTTTATTTGTTGTTTTGGGTTTTTTTTTTGTTGCTTTGGTTTTTTGTTTTGGGGGGGGTGTATTTTTTTTCCTTGGGGATTTTATCTTTGTAAAGATTTATCTGAGTTCTAGCCTTTGTCTTTTCCTCTGAGATTCTATACTGGATATATCCCTGATTCAATTAATTCCAGAAATCTCAATCAAATACTCAACAGGCATGTAAATATCATATGGCTGTGTGTCACGGTTTAGGGTCAGGGCAGCCCCTTAGACCTAACAGACGCTCTCTATTAACCCCCCTCCCTCCCCAA